>JBBMHQ010129076.1:0-19883 GCA_037834295.1 Postelsia palmaeformis
GGAAATGTCGGCCAGCATGGCAGCGAGCTGGAGGTACGTCGAAGCTCCGCCCAACACCCTGGACTGTGCGATACCGATGGCCCCGGTAATCTCGAGACGCTGCTCTTCCGCCAAGCGCATGAAAGAGAGAGCCTTGAAAAAAACCGACACTACGTCGGTCACGGCGTGCCCATCGTCGACAACGTCCTGAGTTTCCTGCAGGCACGGACGAAATATTTTTTGTGTCGGAGGATTTCAATGATTTCCGTCACCGTGACTGGACGGGGGGTGTCGCACGTCCTGTACACGTTTGTTTCCGTCACCACTCTAAAGGCAGACACCGTGAAGCTCAGGCTGTTGATGGCTGTCCGCACGTCCCCGTCCGCGACGCGTGCCGATGCCCATGTACCACCCTCGGTGTACTCGACGCCGGCCGTGTCACAAATTTCGGACATTCTGGAACGAAGAGGTCCGTCTCGCACTTTTGAAAACCTTAGGATGGCACACCTGCTCTGGATCGGCTCGATAATCTTGGCGGAGTTGTTGCAGACTATTATGAACCGCGTCGTGCTGGAATAAGCCTCGATGATTCTCCGAAGAGCCTGGAATGCGCCGGACGCGATGGAGTCTGCCTCGTCGAGGACGACAATCTTTTCCAGCCTCGCGTTTGCTTCCGTTTTTACCTTTCCTCTCGCAAAATGTTTGATTGTCGTTCGTACACTGTCGACCCCTCTGTCGTCGAATGAACTCGATCGCAGGATTCTGTTGTCACGGTTCTCCTCGATGAGCTTTTTGCAGAAAAGGTCGACGCACAGCGTCTTGCCACACCCAGAAGGGCCGCAAACCAAGAGGTTGGGTATGGGCACAGCATTCTCAGCAAGGTTACAGAGCAACTGGACCGTCTTGGTGTTTCCGACGACCTCGTTGAAATTCAAGGGTCGGTACTTGTCAACCCATGGCGCCGCCATCGACCTCCAGAAAGAAGACGATTGGCGCTGCCGCGACTCCGTACCCTAAAGATTTAAGAAACAGACAATCAGATCCCACGAGCCGAACGGAGAACAACGCGTAAATGAAAAAAATACCAAGCACTTGCAAGTCCGCGAGGATAACAGCAGGTGATGACAAGAGGAGAACGAGTCCCAAGAAAAGCTTGTCGACAATGAACAGCATTGGTTGGTGCAATTGTTGATTGAGTCCGCCAAAGGAGGGACGTGTTCGATCTTATCCGTTAAACATACTCAGTTTCAGAAAACACAGAGGACGGGTGCTTCTCGTGCCACGTCCTTCGAATCCACTCCTTCTGCGACAACCCTTGTACGGATGACATGATTGTTCGGGACAGCACGTTTCGCTTAGAGGGTTTATCCAGAACCGTGCTGTTTTGTATGCACGCACACAGCTGCCTCGTTTCTACGGAGTTATCGGCGGTGATGATCACTATGGGACAGGAGCTGTTGATCGTCTTGCCTTCGCGCAGGTGGTGGGCGCAGGTGACGCCGGACATGACGGGCATGATGATGTCAAGACACACTATGTCGTAGGTCTTGGCCTTGACCATTTCCGGACACTGGAGAGGGCCCTCGCATAGATCGACGTCGATGTCCACGTGCTTCATCATATTTTCAAACTGTCTTCTCGCGATGACGGAGTCGTCAACCACCAGAACGGAAGGTCTCTTTGCCACCGCACACAACTGCTCGTTCTGGAAAATGGACGACTCTTCCACCACGTCCGCGTTTGATAGGTACTCGCTCTTCCTTCTTCCAAACGTGACCGATATGCCGTCGTTCTGCAAACATATCTCTTTGTCGTGTTCGATTGGGACGACCAGTGAGAACGTGGTGACCTCTCCGTTCTGAGCGCACAAATCGCCACCTAGTTCTTGCGCCATGCGTTTGCACCGGGCGAGGCCTATGCCGAGCCCGGACCCGTGGACCACGCCTCTGTGGATGTTGTTGAACGGCGTAAAAATGCTCAGCAAGTCCCTGTCACTGATCTTGATGCCGCGGTTCTGCACTGCAAATGTTACGTGGCACGGGCTGTGACTCATGCAGGACACGTGTACAGAGACATGTGAGTTGTCGTCGTGACGGAGCCCGTTGAAAATCAGCTCCTGGAGACACTCCTTGATGACCGGACCGTCAGCAATCATCTCTGAAATCGGCACGCTGTAACCAATTTCAACGTCGACCAACGAGGGCATCTTCGTAACGCGTAGCATTTGCTGCGTTGCGTCTGTCTTCGCGTCGGCAAGGAGGTTTCGGATCAGCAGGGGTCCTTCGACGGTGTGAAACTTATCGTTCACGCAGTCGTAGTACCTGAGGACGTTCTCCAACATGGTCCCGTACTCTTCGCCCACGTCAAAAATAGTTTCTACGAAATCCGGGATGGTTGACCTGTCTTCAATTTCCCTAAACTTTGAAGAACTACGCGTGAGCCGATGAATCGTGTCGGTGTTTATGCGGTGAGACATGTTGCGCAGAAATTGTGTCTTCACCAGCAGGAGGTTGTTTCGAGTAGCTTCATCGTCGTCGCCACATTCTTTCGTTTGCACGCTTTTACCGAGTCCCGTCTGTCTCTTCTGCGCTCTCCTGAACACACCCTTGAACCTCATTCCTTGATCTTCGATGTGGTGTGCCGAGTTACCACAGGGCCAATATTAATTATTTGAGACATGTCAAGTCATTATCTCATCTCACAATTCATCATCTTGACAAGAGGTAGTATCAAATCGAATCCATGGAAGGTGGTGGCGGTGGCAACGACAGCAGCGCCCTCGGTGGCCAGCCCGATTTTTCCTTCGGCTACGGTATGGTGTACAACCCGATGAATCCTTACAACATGTACCCTCATCACGAAACTGGCGAGAAAGTCTACGGTCCTCCTCCTCTCTTCGGCACTAACAAACACGACCCCCTCAACATGCAACCCTTCAACCCCAACACGTTTTCTGGGTTGATGGGAGGTGCCGCGCCAGCGGTGCCCGTGACTCCCACAATGAACACAATGGGACCCAACCCCTTCACGCCTCTTCTGCAGCCGATGACACCGACCCCGCCGATGGCGCCAGGAGTTCCGATAGCGCCTCCCCCGATGAACAACCCCCTCATGATGGCCGCCGCACTCTCTACACTCACCGGCGACTCATCGTTCGCCCCCGGCGGCGGAGCAGACCCGTCGTCGTCGTTCGCCCCCGCCGGAGCAGACCCGTCGTCGTCGTACTACATGAACCCCGTTAACCCGTACTTCCTCGACCCGTTCGCGAGGCAAGTCGTGGCCCCACAATACGCGCACCCCACCGACCCGAACAACCAGTACCTGAACCCGCTGACCGATTCACTGACGCAGCCGGGACCTGCTCTCGTCGGCGGGTACAACGTGTACAACCCGCAGAACCTCCTCGGTGCGCCGCCAGCGGCAAACGACCGAGAGCGTGCTCTGGAGCACAACCGGGCGGTGATGCAGGCACAGAGCCTGTACGCGCCATATCGCATGCAGCAGGTCCCCGTACCTGAGTGAGCGAGCGAGCGAGCGAGCGAGCGTTAGCTGACCCTAGAATTTAATGTTGCCTATAAGTAGACATCAAGTCCCATCGTTCTCATGACTCTGAGCAAGATGCACGCCAAGATGCAGGAGGCAAAAAAAGGCCAGTCCAGTTGACGCGAGAAGGTTCAACTTACGAAGCCGGGAAAAGATGGAAAGAGAAATCCGAGCCATCAAAAAGAGTGCGAGGACACTCGAGACAAAGAGCACCAAGACCAAGCCCCTTCACAAGGGGATGTACTCCAAAGAAGAGCTTGACTTCGCCAGCGCAGGAAAAGTAAAGTTTCGCGAGGAGTGCTTGTTAAGAAGGTCCATTGCGACCGACTCGATTAAATCTTCCGCGTGCGCTGCTTTGCCGTGCGCTTGAATTTAATTATCAACTAATAGACGAAAAAAAATGTGTGACTCCCAGTAATACTCTTTGAACATGCCGGTGAATCGACGCCCCGATCTTGACACGTCGCTGTCTCGCATGGACGGAGTCCGTCACAGATATCTCAACCTTTCTTCGTCGGACAGAAACAAGACGCTCTTTCCTGATTCGGCGGACGCCGAGATCACGTTCGACAATCAGTCCAGCATTTTAGGCATGAAGATACTCAACTCTGAGATACCGCACACCAGGTACGCCATCGACAAAACATGCAACAGCCTGTACATCAGCGAGAAGTGGGGAGATGACGAGTACAACTTCTACTGTCTGCGCGCCTCGACCGGCGGGTACTCGGTCCAAAACCTATGCGCCTCGCTCACGCTCTCTGCCCAGGGTCCCAAACTATACAACGGGGACAGGGGCATGGGGAACGAATACACCTTTCATACGTCCCTCTTGTTTGGAAAAGTCGGAATTTCCTCTTCAGGAAACTACGAGTAGACCATACGCGCGGCCATCAAAACGGAGACGCTTTCGGCTATCGTGCTCAACTCCGACACGGAGGCAGTCGTGTCGTTTGTGGCACCGTCCGACCATGTTTTTAAACCCGGAGCCCTTCTCGTGTTCCAACCCTACACGTACGCAGACAGGGACGTCCAGGTCGTTGAGACAATGGGAGAAGATGTTGCCAACCAGGTCCGTGTGATAGGAGACTTCTCCGACATAGGCGCGGAACTGCTTGATGTTTCGCGGTCTCGAGTGGTGCCGTACTCCGCGACGAACTCGGTCGCCGGGATCTTGGGTTTCGGCGAGGCCGATCTCTCCGGTCAATCTGACTTTGAGATTATTTCTATCGGTTCCCCGTTCTACGGAAACGATAACATGAACGTGGCGCCCGTGATGGTAACGACAAACTTTACGCCATTTCTCGCTCCCGGAGACTACATCCGCCTTCAAGATATCCCAGGTTTCATGACAGACATGGTCTGCGAAGTGGACGTCGTACATGACGACACCCACTTTGAGATCAGCATAGACAGATCGGTTCTGTGGTTGCACGATGAAGGAAAGATAGCCAACATAGTCGACCCTACCGTGCAGTGGGGAGTGGAAGCAATAGACCTCTCCGACGTTAACAACAATTCAATTCAGCTGACCATACACTAAGATACTGCCCCCGCATCCACAGCTCTCTACGCCTGGGACGAGGCCGTGTTCTCCGGGTTCTACGCCGAAGAGTTGGCTAATCTGAGCGCAACGGTGCTTTCCGTGGACGAGAAAGTAGTTGTGGTAGAGTTTAACTATCCGGCAACCTTTATGCTCGATGACGGAGTCTCCTCGTTATCTCCAACAAACCCGATTACGCTAGTAAGGACAACGTACATGGCTCCCAACCGCTTCGACCTGAGTCGGGAAAGAAGGATGGTGCTCTGTCGAGCAGTCGTAGACAACCAGGACGTCGGGTCCATACACATACCCTCGCTCTCCACTCGATCTTTCTTCGGCAGAATTCAACTGTTTTCCGGAGGGGACCTTGTCAATTTCCTGAGCAAGGATACTGCCGTTGGTTCGCACGAGTTCAACAGCGTGCTGAAGAGACTGAATAAGATCAAGTTTCAGTTTTTCAACGAAGATGGTACGAAGTACGATTTTGTCGGAGTAGACTACACCATGTTCCTAGAGCTCACGTGCCTAGACTCGAGCAGAGGGCTGTAAGTGTCAAACAAAGGAATAAAAATATATCGTATAGACTAGCAAAGATCGGATGTCTGAGATCGGAGAGGAAGAGGTCTGTCGGCTAGCCTGTTCGCAAACGCTGGACGGGTACACGCCCAACCCTTTCTACTCCTCCGGCGCGTGTCCCGACTACATGAAGAGCGAGTGCAACGCGGACGGCACCTTGTGGCAGAAACAGTGGGACATGCACCAAGATCGACTAAAAACGTTCAACCTAGACAGAGTATTCAACGCATCGCTGAACATTCCAACACGGGTTGTAGGGTACGGGTACCAGCCTCAATACATGTACCCGCCGCAGGGGCACTCTTCTTTCCTTATCCCGCCCACGTCTTCTCAAGTTTTCGCGACGGTGCGTCAAAACCATCCGCAAAAGTTTCGGCAGATGCAGGGTTACCGCTAATATTTACCGTAAATTTGTGACACAATCTGTGAAGTCTATGTGTTTCATTTCACGCCCGCTTAGTACACAACCTTACTTTTTCACAACATGGATCTCTACCTGCACGACGTTCGCGACAACAGCGGGTTCTTTAAAAGCCCCACGATGCAGCTCTTCACCCTGGACCAAGACGGGGCAGACGTGTTCGTCAGCGGTAAAAAACTTCAAGACGTACATGTACGTCGGCTTCGCCATGGACATCTCGGATGAAAGCGTGCGGACGAACTACGTGGATAAATTCAAGCAGGAAAAGTGGACCAGAAACGTCTTCAAGATGTCGGTGGTCAAGCGGAAACGGCTCATTGGTTTCGCGAACGGCGACCTGTTCCCCTACATCCTGCTAGAATTCACTGGCTCCGTCTCGTTCTTTGTTGTCCGGAAGCACCTCGACGAGCTGTGCGGCAACCGCGAACCATCGCCCGACACTTACGTCGACACCAACAAGTACCCCGGCATGCGCGTGTACGAAGCCAAGGGCGTCGATTCCATCCTCAAGTTCTTCCACGCGAGCGGCGTCCGTCCTTCCTCGTACTTCCGCATGGAGAACTACGTGCAGGTGCCAGACAAAGCCAAGAAGACGCTCAGTGCCAAAGAATTTTTCGTCGACTTCAAGGACGTCCACCCGTTGGGGAAAGAGGCCGACGAAAGAAAGCCGCCGCCCATGACCATCTGTTCGTACGACCTCGAGACGTCCGGACTGGACCCCTACCAAGACTATATATTTCAGGTCTCCATGATATTCGCCAGGCTCGGTGATTCTGCAGACACCGGAGGCGGGCACGCGGTCGATTCGTGCACGGACGGCGTCGTCATATGCGTCGGAGAGACAGCGTCGATCGACGGAACACCCATCGTCGTGGTAAAGAACGAGATGGAGCTGCTCTACAAATTCAAAGAGGTGTTGATCGAGCGCGGCTGCAACATTTTGTGTGGGTACAACACCTTCAAGTTTGACTCGGCCTTCCTGTACAAGAGGGCGGAGAAATACAGTTGCGACGGGTTCAAGAAGCTCAGTTTCATCAAGGATCTTGACTGCGACCTCGAGGTCAAGACTCTGCAGAGCGCCGCCCTGGGGAAGAACGAGTTCAAGCAGATAATCATACCCGGCCGCGTCTAGATAGACCTGTTTATGCTCATGCAGAGGTCGCAGAAACTATCCAGCTACAAACTCAACGCCGTGTGCGAAAAGTTCTTCGGAGGGAAGAAGGGCGACGTCACGTACAAGGACATCCTGGAGGCGTGCACGTCCAAGGACCCCCGAAAGCTCGGCGTCATCGCCAAGTACTGCTACCAGGACAGCGGCCTCGTCCTCAGGTTGCTGGGCAAAATCAAGGAAGTGTATGACGCGACGGCGATGGCCAAGCTGTGTGCTGTGCCGTTGACGTACATCGTGGGAAGAGGTCAGCAGATCAAGTGCAGAAGCCTTATACTGAACCGCACCCACGGCGAGTTTGTGTGCAACTATACCCCCGCACCGAAGAAGTTCATGGCGGACGGAAAGCAGGTGCAGAACAAGGGGTACAAGGGGCGTCCGTCATTGACGCCAAAAAGGGCTTCTACAAAAAGGATCCGGTCGTCACGATGGACTTCGCGTCGCTGTACCCCAGCATCATGCGGCTGAAGCAGCTCTGCTACACGACAATTGTCAGAGACGACAAGTACCGCGGTCTGGAAGGGGTGGTGTACGAAGATCACCAAGTCTCCGACGGAGTGTGTGCCACGTTCTCCCACCGTTCGGGGTCCAAGAGCATCCTCTGCGAGCTGGAGAAGGTTCTCGGCGAGGAGAGGAAAGCCACGAAGAAACTGATGAAGTCTGAAAAAGATCCGTTTGCGTACTCGCTGCTGGACTCCAGGCAGAAGGCGCAGAAAGTTACCATGAACTCCATCTACGGTTCACGGGAACCGTCAATAACGGCATGCTTCCCCTCGTCGAGATCGCCGCCGCCATGACTTCGAGGGGGAGAGATATGATCAAAAGGACCAAGGAGTACGCCGAGGAGAAGCACGGGTGCAACGTCATCTACGGCGACACGGATTCGGTCATGGTGATTTTTCCCGAGCACGCAAAAATGTCCAACCTAGAAGAAAAAATGAGGTACTGCTTCGAGATGGGCAAGAAGGTTTCCAAGGAGATCTCGGACATGTTTGGGCACCCCATCCTCCTTGAGTTCGAGAACATCTACTTCAAGTACCTACTGGTGTCCAAGAAGAGGTACGCCGGTTTATCGTGGGAAACGGTGGAGGGGCCGCCCTCGATGACCATGAAAGGCCTCGTCACCGTCAGGAGAGATAACGCCCCTTTCGTCGGGAGGTGTGCATCCGAAGCCATCCACATGCTGATGGACGTCGGCGTCACGGATGGAAGGACGGCTGTCAAGAGACACCTGACCGAGACGCTGCTCAGACTGGAGAAAGGTCAGATCTCTATCGAGGACCTCACCATCAGGAAAGAGCTTAAGCAGTGGGTCTACAAGACGCCTTCCCCGCACGCGACGCTGGCCCTCAAGGTTTTGGAGCTCACGAAGTAACAGGCGGTTTTCCGAGACCTAGTGAAGCCGGCCTACGAGACACCGGGGGGGTACGATGACGCCCTCCTCTCGTGTACCTAGGCCACCATGAACAACCTGCGAACATACCTGTCGACCCGAGCGAAAAGAGACGTACCCATGAAAGAAATGGTCGACTCTGTTCGAGGGGACAAGACGAGCCCGTTCAAGGAAGAAGCGTATGCGGTCGAGTCGCTGCGCCACATGTACGACGACATTGAGAGCAAGCTGGCAGAGGACAAATACGCAGACGTCGTCGGCATGGTGTTGGCCGGAATCAGCGACGCCCACGTGCTCGGGGAGAGGTACATGGCCTTCGTCAAGTACGATGTAGTGGACTGGGACCCGCCCACTCTGGGTGACAGAATACCGTATGTGATCACCACGGGGAGGGGGGACATCAGCTCCAGGGCGGAAGATCCGCGCATGGTAAACATCGGTCGATGTAAACCGGACTTCTTGTACTACATCAACCACCAACTGAGGAACCCCATGGTCGACCTTCTGCAGCACGTGATTCATTCCCCTTCGAGTTTGTTCGTGGACTCGCAGAGAAAGACTGCCAACTCCAATCACGGAAGGATGGAGATCACCAGCTTCTTTAGCAAGAAGCAGAAATTGGGTGATTGAGTGATTGGTTGATTAATTGATTGACTGACTGACTGATTATGCACAATAAAATGAGTTTTTTATATGAAAAGGGAATGAGGGGCGTGAGCGAACTGGTGTGGGCCCTGTTAAAGTGGCCGCTAAAGACCCTGTACCGAAAAGGACCGAGACTTTTGTATCTGTGGGAAGGTCTGGGCGAAGAAAACATATGCTATGAAATGACAAATGTTGATGCTCACTTCTGGGTGTCCTCGGAGGACTCGATGCTTGCCTGCGAGGAACTAATCTGTCGGAAATTTGAGGCTTTTGTTGTTTCGGTGTACGCAATTATTTTCGTTCACATCGCGTACACGCTGTTCTGTATGAATCTCTACGAATACGTATTTCTTTGCGGGCTTTCCAGGATTTCGAGGCTTCCCAGGCTCGACGCACCACTCGACGAAAGAAATAAAACGTTCTAAAATTATTGGACAGGCTCCATAATATCAGGATCTCAGGTCGTTCGTCACGACAAATTGTTGAGCCGGGTACCACCTGGCCCCCTGCTTGACCTCGAGGACCAACACATTAGCGAGTCTCTCTTGGGCAGAAGGAACACGGAACCGCCAAATTCTCGTTCCCGAAATGAGCGTAAAAGAATTACCACCGGTCGCCGTTGTACCATTGACGAGAGTGACACCTCCAGAACCGTGATTTGCCCCTTCGAGCATGTTTGCTTCCTCTCCGCTCTATGTAGTGTAAAAAACATTTTTGTGCCGCAATCTCGTCAGAAAGTGCGCGAAAATAATATTAAGACATTGTAATTAAAGTTCATAAGTGGACAGAACAATGGACAACTTTCGGTCGCCTCGTGACAAGTTTATGGAAATCAAAAACAGGTGGAGGGTTCTGTCCGCCAGAGAAGCAAACCTCTTCCAACGCGAAAAAGACGTTCGTTGTCGCGAAGAACAAGTCCGCAGATACATGAATTTTACCATACCGATACAATCCCCGGGACAATCGTCAAGGCAATCACCCACGAACACCACGATGATGCAAACATCGATGCACCCACCGCCTCCGCGGCGTCGACAACGGTCGCCACCGCCGCCGCCGGAACCATCTCCTTCGTGGAAGCATCATGGTACCGTCTACAAAAAACACAAAAAACAACACCGAAACAAAGACTATGCCCAGTTCGCCGTGAAACCATGCAACGAGACAAGGACAGAGCCAAGGACAGAGCCAAGGACAGAGCCGATGACAGAGCCAATAACAGAATCACTTTGAGCGTTTCTTAATTTCGATTCCCATGGAGGAAAGCAGTGTGTTCGAGACGTCTAGCTGCTTCTTTCTTCTCATGATAGCAGGGTCCATCTTGGTTTTTTCCAATCGGTCGACAAAAGAGTTGCTGTATTCCTGCACGCGATTCGTTTCTATACGCTGCGTACCCAAAAAGGATCGCGTTTGCTCTGTGCTTTTCACAACTCTTTTGAAGGCAGAGGCACATGCTCCATCGGCGTCCGTGTCGATGAAAGGCAGAACCGCCATGCGCCGAATGTTTATGCATGGACTCGTTTGTTGTATGGTTTCCGTAGGCGGAACGATGCCGCAAAAACCTTTGCGGTACTCTTCGATCGACAAGTCTCCTCCGAACTCCATGAGTCGTGACCTCGGGGGCGCCGGGTCTAGTCTGTAGTCGCAATAGGTTTTCATCTTCTGTTTTGTCTCGGCGTCGATCGGGCCGTCTGTCCGATGGTTTCCCAGTTTAATCCACGTCTTGTACGCTAGCACCGCGATATACATGTTTCGGTTGCCTCTCCCCGCCGGGGAAGTCTCTCGCATGTTGAAGGACTTGGCGCACTGCCACGAACAAAACCTTCCCTCGCAGAAATACACCTGTCGGAGGTCGTCACGGCTAATGGGGAGAGGTACCGGGACCCCATCGTAATAATGACCGCAGTTGTGGCAGCGCTTGTCCGAAGAAAGGGGCCAGGTCATAGAAAGATCGCTCACTTTCGTATCGACGGCGTCAGAGGACTTTTCCCACACAACAATCGGCGTCTCGGGAGTTTCGGGAATGGTAACGGTGTCTTCGTCTACATCTACATTCGGGACACGCTGGACTGACTTGATATCGTCAGCTGCCGTCCGTTTCCTTCTCTGAATGGTACGCATACCTATTTCAACCAAAAAGTGAGACTCTCTGCTCGTCTTTATGATACCAATCTTATGCAACAACTATGGACGGATGAAGCGGTCAATATGTCCGCCACCAGTGCTCTGCACGATATTGATACCACTGAGAGCCGCGGTTGCTGCCGATATTTCAACGGGAGAAACTCCAATGTCGGAAGACGAGATAGGAGACACCGCCGCACCAAGGCTGTGCCGAACGCCGAGTTCAGGTTGCTACCCATCCCGAGTTTAGGAGCATTGTACGCCTCGCTGACCTTCAATCCCCCGCCAAGGTCAGGAGACGAACCACCCGCAAAAGGGTTTAAGTTGGCACCCTGTTCTTCAAAAGGAGCAACCCCGAGTTTCTTATCTACCTGGTGGCGCGAAGCGCTTCTACCGCCTCCGCCGACACCATCGTCATCCTGAGACATAGCTCTGGAAATTTTTCGTTTGAAATCGTTGAAATTTATACCCATGCCGACGGGCTCGGTGCCGGCCACGTCGCCTGATGCCTTCTTCCTGATTGGGCTAACATCTTCGCGCTTGGAGGAACTCTTCCTGGCGAACGGGAAGGCCGCGGCACCCTCTGTGCTGATTCGCGACGTCACGAGACTGGTGGCGTTCTGCGTTCCCGGGGAGGAAAAGAGTTGTTCTTGAGGTTGGACTTGTCGATCCGCATTCCTCCGGGTCGAGGAGCCCCGAGGCTACTCGAGTACTGGTCGTGGACAAAGTCGTCCTGTAGGCATCCCACACCGAGACCCTGGTTTCTAATCGATTCGCTTGCAAAGTCAAGGCTAATGTTTTTTAGCACCGACACGGGTTTTTTCGTTGGCACGCGCCCCTTCGCCGAGCCTTGTGCGCAGCGTGCCCAGTTCGCGTGACCAGGGTTGATATCCGAACAGTCAATGTCTGGTTTATTCTTGGAACCCAGAAAACTACTAACCGCACCGAGGGCTGCTTCGAAACGTTCGCCCGATTGTTCATCGCTATACTCACGCTTCATCACGTAAAGAAGAAGACAGCCCGCCACGATGGATAGGACTAAAGTTGCACCATTAGAGTTTGACGACATTTTCTTGTCTTTAGCGCTCTTTCATAACACAAAATATTGCTTTTTTGGATATGGGTTCATCGGATGAACGACTCGTTGTTCTTGTCCTTGTTGTCCTAGTCCCAAACACCGCCTCGTGGCAAAATGCGTGGATCGGGAGGCCTTCGTGTTCGATGCAATCCATAAACACCCACTCTTCGACGTCCTGCAGATACTGTAGGTGCATGCGGTCGGTGCACAAGGAACACTTGTGACTATCCGAGTTCTCTTCCGTCGAGATAACGTAGACGCGTTTTTTTTCACCCGGTGTCTCGTCCTCTCGTCCTTCTTCGTCATCTGGTGACAAAAAAGCGACATCTGCAACTGGTTCGAGCGGACGACGAGGCGCCTCCGGATCCGGTCCCACGGGCAGTGAGCAGGCGTGGTAGCGCGACGACTCGGGAATCCACTTGTGGCACAAGCGACAACTAATGTATCGGAGGGAAGCCGTCGACGAAAGCACAATGTCGGAATCCGAGACCGGCCAACCGCAGAACGCAGGGAAAGAGCATGGCACACCTCTCCAGAGCTTCACGTCACAATCCCACCTTGTCATAATTTCCCGGGAACTAAAGTTATTGTAAGGTCTGGACTCACGGCACTACAGACATATAGTTATTCAGTCTGGCGCAAACGCTTGCATCGTACAACCAAACGTTTGCAGTTCGTTTTGCGTCAACAACCGGTATGCCGAAAAAAGACGATAAACATGAGGGTGATGGTACGTACTACTATAGGGGGGCGACTGACGAGAACTGTGTCGCCAAAGCATCATCTCTCTTCCAAGAGCTCGGGGGTGTGTCGATCGGCGTCCGAGGAGAGTTCTTCACCGACAACGAATCGTTCGTCAATATCCACAACCACATGAAATCTTCCAACAGCTGGAAGTCCGTGAGCCAGTGGGACAGCGGCATCGAGTACACGATTCGGCACCCCGTAAGCTACATCATCGTCTCTGACACCAACCTCGGACAACGGCCGGTCATTTTTAAAAACCATGTTCTACAAACAGTACGTGGATGCACTGCGTGCAAGCTCGTAGATTTTAAGATTCATAAAGTTCGGAGAGAACAAATCGACAACTCGTCCAGACCGTACCACGATTCTAACTACACGTGGGTTAAGATAAAATCGGAGAAAATATTCGTGTACGAATCCGAAAGGTCGTCGTGGAACTTCCACCTCGCCGTCGTATGGCAAGGCGAGACCAAGGCGCGTACTGAAAGAGACGCAAAACTATTCTCGGTCGCCGTGACCATGGGATCCCCGGAGAAAGCGTCCGCCGACGTCATGTACACCACGGCATCGTACCTCGAGAAGTTGATGGATGCCTTGTTTCAAAAGGCAAAGAGTCGTCGTCACATCACGCTGACGTTCTAGTCTTGCGTTATGCAAGTGAGTAAGCAGTCACTTCAGAGCTTCGCATTTATGTACATTTGTTTCGGTACTTGTCTTGTTTTTGGTTTTCGTCTTTCGCTTGACGTGCTGCCCGGTCACGTACATCAGAGCAAACTTGCCAGTAGTCCATCCGTTCGACAGCAAGTGCTGGTGGTCGACGTCTGACCCTAATTCCCGATTTTCGGATAGACACGCTCTTTCCTCCCTTACCGTCATGTTTTCAATTGCTGGCGTCATCACTCTCTTTCCCTGCTGTTGCCGAGTGTCGTCCCCGACGCCCTCTTCGTCCATGACTTAATATATATAATATGAATTATAATTTATGCAGAGAAGGAGTGCATCATCTCCGAAACCATTCCTTTTGCATGCACGGATTCCGTCTACAGCTAGAAGTCAGAAAGAAGGAGCTGGAGAATGCCTTGAACGAACCTAATCTGGTGCTCAGGTACGACAGCAGACTGTGCTCCTGTTTCATCAATGGTCTGACGTCGGAGGAGTGGACGTCTTCCGAAGTCGCCAGGGAGTGCGCAACGATGCATTGGCTGCATAACTTCACCGACTACGAAGAGAGGTGTCGTGTCGCGGCGACGGAAGAGTAAAATACAATATGCTTCCACGGTGGAAGACATTTCGCCGACTACATGAAGAGACGCGTCTATCCCGTCATCAAAGAGCGCATTATTGTAGAAAACAATGGCGGGCCCGAACCATGGCCTTGGATGGAGAACAATGTTGCGACTGTGCCCCCTATAACTGCGTCTGCGTCTGCGTCTGCGCCTGGACCCGAAACTACATTGTCGACTTGATGTACTCAAAACCGACCTTGTGACAGAGCTTGCGCCATCTCCAGTCCTGATACTGTATCTTATCGACGGAGCGAAGAAGAGGGAAGTATGGCAAGTACTCGTCCCACGACATGATCTCAAGGAACTTGTGGATGAGAAACGAGTACGACAACATATTCTGGCGTGGTTCGCTCTGAATGATCTCCTGAAACGGTTGCTGAATAACGTCGAACATCTGCAGAAGCGCCACTTCCTGCTCATTCGTCATCTGCGGAGGCGTCACGCCTGTGATGATCGAAGTTATCTGAACGCAGTTGTTGTAGTGCTTGTTCAGCCGAAGTTTTTTCAGAATATCTCGGACCTTTGTGTGGCTGACCGTCGAAACGTCATCCACGCGTTGCTTTTTGAGCTCGAGGCGGACGCTGGCGACCACGTCGTTATCGATGGTCGTCGTCTCCTTGCCCTGTGTGCGCTTTAACCAAGTCTTGAAATGGTTCTGTCTCTTGTACATGTACGTCGTGTGGCTGACGTACCCCTGGCGGATACAATCCTCCCTCGTCATCTCCTGGTACGGATGCGATAAACCACAGTCGGGACAGACTCGCTCGGCGTCCTTTCGTATGTAGACCAGCTCTTTGTTGCAAACTTTGCAAATCCATTCTTTGGAAAGACAGCCATTCAGTGTGCCTGCCTTATCGTCCTCCTCTGCGTCACTACCGTCGTTGTCTACGGCGGGGTCTGCGCCCGGTCCGACGCTGCCACTGCAAGTTCCGGTACTAACAATGGGATTCCCCGAAACATTGACAAAGCTGTCTATCGTGCACGACACGTTCGGAAGAGAAGCGTTCATTTTTTTGCGAAAACGGGGATCCTTCGTCGTGTGCTTCATGTTGCTCTTGACCCTCTTCGTCAAGCGATGGAACCCATCCGTCGCCGAAGGTTCTATGGCGATACCACCACCGCGGTCAACGTCGCTGCTGTCGTCGTCATTCATAGCCTGTCAAATTACATAATGAGAGACTGTCGACAGTACACCGTGACCGGTCAATACAAAGTCTAAAGATAAGTTTTTGGCGCGTTCAAACAAACACATAAAAATTGTTTCTGATTTCTAAAGACAAGTAGTAGCTCCAACGATGACAGACAGTCTCTCCAACCACGCACCACTTATTCCCATGTCGGAAATGTTCACGTCAAACACCACCACAGCCGCCACCGCCATCACCGCCGCCGCCGCCACCTCCAACACGGAGCAGCAACAAGGATTAAGAAAAGGGTCGCGTGCCTATTCACTCGAGCTAATCGATAACGAGATCGAAAACCTTTCCAGCATACACTCCAAAAACAACGAAGGAATCAAAAAGGGGTTGACCGACATACAGAGCCTGCGTGAGAACAACCTTGTCGTGGCCGGTGCACTCGGCGGGCTGAAAAAACTCAAGGAAAAACTCTAGTTAGCGATGATGTTATTATCGTATTACTTTTTGAAAAACAGTCAGTCCCCCGTTCAAAGACTGAAGACTGCGACCGTCCCCGGTACCTTCATCAACGCTCACGGAGAAGATAGGGATAATTTCTGCGACACTTGACCTCGAGTCTCGCGACACGGGATCGTTGCAAATATAGTCTTCGTGTATAGGCACAATGTCATTGACTTCTTCCAATGATCGTGGAACCAACAGGAGTCCTTGTGGGTGCAACAAACGGCACATCACGCGATAATCATCAGCTGTCGGCTTACCACTGTGCCCACTGCCACACGTTATCTCGCAATGAAGCTCGACCATGACGTCAAACTCGGACCTAGTGTTTGTGCTTCTCAAACCCGCAAAGTTATTCACAGGAATGTCCGCGTCACTGCCCTCATCCCATGTTGTGAAATTGAAGATCGTCGCATCATCCGTGTCATACAACTGCCTTAGGAAATTTATAATTGCTTCCTTAACGACTCCGATTGGTTTACGGATAGCTTCCTGGTAGGAATTCTTCTGGCACAGTAGACAAATTTTAAAGGTTTTCCACTTCCCCACCCTCACGACTGTTTTTTTTTGTGGTATTTGAAAAGGGTTGTCCCGACCCGTGTTTGCACTAATGACGGAGAATTACCCATCGTGTTGGCACTAAGATACACTTTTTTCTTCTGATTCAGTCAGAAAGTTGTTATCGCGTTGAGATTGCACAAATTGAAATTTATACTACATGTTAGAGAAACGACTCTCGCGATGCCGACCCCGCCGAATGAGAAAGGCATTGTCAGCGCCATGAAGTCCATGAAGTCCATGAAGTCCATCGCGGGCGAGGACAGCTACAACCGAAGTCGAGACAGCATGTCCATGAGTTTTCCTCGTCCACCCATTGATTTTGTAGGTACGATGGAGTCTACAACCAAGACGAAGCCGGGTTCCCGAAAAAAAACTGTTAGCAAGGTGCCAAATTCGAAAAAAAAACCAGGAGCAACCAAAAGTAGTAAAACATTGACAGCCGAGGCGCCGCTTCCACCGCCACCGCTTCCGTCGCCAGCGACACCACCCCTCCCCCTTCCACCAACCAAGTCCGATACAAACGCCCAGCTCTTCGGAACGCTCGTCAACTCGCTCAAGACGTGCAAGGCTTGTGAAGTGCAGTCCGTCGGAGGACGGGGACCGGGCCCTACGAGCAGCGCCGGTAAGAAATTCAAATCCAAGGGGAACAAGAAGAAGAAGGGATACGCGTCGTCATCGGCATCATCATCGTCCTCTTCCGCCGTCTCTTCCATATCAACGACCTCTTCAAACTCCTCCAATGCATCAAGTGGGTCGTCACAATCGTCGTCTCCGGGCAGAGCGGTGTTGTCTGCATCATCCGAAGCCTCCTCTGCCGACGAGAACTCGAAATCCGTCAAAATGGCAGGAGAAAGAAAGAAACGCCGGGAGGAACTGCTTCACAAAAAGGTGGAGATGCTCACGCGCATTGTTAACCTCTCCAAGAACGGGTTCACGGCGACCAAAGAGTGGGACGTCAAGGACGATATCGCCGAAATTAGATACGAGTGCTACCGCATGCAAAGGGAGAGCAACTCCAAAAAGTCCATCAAAATCATGAGGCGCGTTCTCGTAACGATCACCACGCTGGTTGAAACCGGAAACTCGTACTTCAATCCCTTTAACCTGAGGCTGGACGGCTTCTCTGAGAGCATGATGTTGAACCTCGACGACTACGACGACTGCTTCGAGCAGATTCACCACAAGTACTTCGGAAGATCGTCCGTCGGACCCGAGATGCAGATTATTTTCACCTTCATGTCGGCCGCCATCTTCCACCACGCGGGCAACACCATAGGAGGCTCGGGTGGTGGTCGCGATAGTCACACCAAGAAAAAGTCAAGCGCCATCCCGATGTCGTCTGCCATGAGCATGATGGGCATGCTCGGTGGTCAAAAGAGCTCCTCCGGGGTCAGCAACTATCCGATACCCAGATCTACGCCCCCTCCCACCCATCGCCCTGACCACAGTGGCAAGGACCTACCCGGAGGCGACAAACCCAAACGGAAAACCATAAGAGGCCCAGGAGCGTCGGCCATACCGGCGTCCATTCTCGGTAGCACGAACACAACGACGCCTTCCATGACCCTTCCATCCGAAGGTTGATGCAGTGCTGGTCATTCACAAAGAGTGCTAATTTGCTCTTTTCTTCACGTCTAAGGATTATCTAGAATACGGGAACATGGCTACCGCGGCCCTCCTCAAGCCAATACCAAGGTTGTACACATCAGTATCAATTCTCCCTTAGCGGCAAGGTTTCGTAAAACGTACGGGTGTCGCGGAAAGGCGTCGTAAATAAATGCAATTCATCGGCGGAGAAGCTCAATCGTGTCGTCTTCGCGACCGTCGGAATCGCCTCTATGCGAGCTATAGGAAGGCCTGGGAAGTAAATTCGTCGGCACGTTGCTTTTCGTGAAAGTTCTCTCCGCGTATCGATTCTGACTCGTCTCAGTGTGTCTGTCCAAATCGGAAAGCTTGCGAAGAACGCTCGCGTTCATATCCGACACTCTGGGCAAATCTTCCGTTTGAATCGCAAGACTGAATACCGCGTCCATTGTTCTCGTCACATGATGGTACGAGACGGTGGTATCAATCTCGGACACGGCCTTCTTGTAAAGCAGCTGTATGTTTTCCGTGGCGTGAAAATGACCACTCAACTCCTTCTCGGCTGGACGGAGAAGCTCGTTTGTTCGCTTGTACAGGCTGAAGTAAAAGAACCTCGACATGACCACGAGAGTCAGTATACAATGATGTAAACATTTTTTTGATAGTGTACGCCCCAAAGTTCGAGTCCAAGCTCAAAAAACAATAGATGCCATCTTATCCCTAGATACATTATTTAACGTTTCCTGGACAAGATCTCGCTTCTTTGTCGTCTTACTCTTCTTCACACTCGCCAACAGGCCCTCAAACTGTTCAGCCTTAACCGTTCGAGACACGGATGATGCGGAACCCTCGGCGCAGGCTCCAGACTTCATCCCTCCCCATTTTTTTCTCGGACGCATCTCCGTCTGCAAAGACGGGAATGACCTCTTCCTGTTGCTCTCCGCGATCTGCCCCAATAGAGCATCGAAATTACAATCGGTCGTGAAGTTCGTGTGGTGAGCGGTGCACGTCCGTACCATGTCTTCCATGAAGGCCTTGAAAAAGTGCTGGGAGTCCTGCTTGTTGTCTCTGTAGCGGCGGTGGTAGGGAAGAATGAGCTGGTGCACCGATGTCTCCATGTCTTTGATGAGCGCACCCTGCTTCACATGAGCCCAGTTGTCTTCGCCCCTGGTCGCCTTGTACAGGTCGCGCTTGCACACAGCACCTTCGCTCTGCTTCTCAATAAGATGTCTCTTGTTGATTATAGGAAGATCGCAAAATATTTCAATGTCCTCCAACCTGACAACCATGCCCGTCTTGAATACCACGACCGAGTTACGCTTAATATACGTGGTGCCCTCCGTCATCAACTTCTTGAGGTCGTTCGGACGCATAAACAACGAGTCATTGCTGGCGCCGACACCTCCGTCTTTAACGCCGTACCCGGACACCAGTGAAACGCACAACATCCCCTGGATGGTGTTGTGCGTATACTCCTTCGCTAAAATTCGGTACACGGTATACACGGCGTTCCCATCCACATCTTTCCCCGCGTGATAGATGTCGTGTGTCGGTAGGTACACGCGATCTTTTCCCGTGTGCTTCTTCAAAAACAG
>JBBMHQ010129187.1:4067-19875 GCA_037834295.1 Postelsia palmaeformis
TCGGGGAGCTTTGTAACAGTAGATGAACTTGTACCCGGGTATGTGTTTACGGTGTAGTATTGATTTTGCGCGGATCTACATACTTCACATGCGACGGTAAACGCGCCCTCCATTTCAACACCTGCCCCAAATACTGCAGGTCCTTCGCATAGATTTCTCGTCCCTCGGTGTCCAGCCAACCGTCACATCCGTCGGTGCAGCCGAACTTCGCCTTGCTGGAGACCACCTCGCATGGGATATATCCTGGGTGTCCATCGCTGGAAATACAATGGAGAGCGCCAACTTCTCTTGCACTGGAATCAACATTACCACCGCTTACACGGGGGAGGGGACTTGCACAACATCCGTAGTTGCGGCATCAGCTGGTGGCTCTTCAGTTACTGGCTCGTTTACGCTCACGACTGTATCAAACTCAAATTTGAGCGACACATACGTTTACCGGGAGACATCAGAAACGACTGCCTCTCTCGCATTTAACGCAACAGCGTTCGAAGTCCGGGAGGCGCTCGAAGCCTTAGGCGGCGTTGCTATCGCTAGTGTGGAACTCCTAGAGTCCTTACCGGGGAGTCGAGGCGGGGGGAGTACCTACCTCGTCACATTCCCTGGCGCGTCAGGGGCTACATCTCCCTTGGGCGGCCTCTCTTTGACGGCTTCATCGGCCGACCTTAACGGAACTAGAGTGGGCGCGACGGTACGTGATGTATACCCAGGTTCGCGGTGGGGCGGCGAGTTCGCTCTATCGGTTGGTGGACAGCAGGGGTCGCCATTGCCCTTCGATGCGCGCGCGGAGGAACTGCAGGAGACCATCAGCGCTCTGGTATATTCCATCGGTGGAGAGGAAGGGGTCGTGACGGTGCAGAGAGAAGAAGTCGAAGCAGGGTTTCGCTGGGCGGTAACTTTTTCTGGAGGTGACTTGGGTGGGAACATTGATCTCATGGAGGTGAGGACATGAGGGTTGGGAGGCAGGTTCAATGTGTTTTCTTAAACTAGGTTACTATGCACACTGACCTTTGCGAACGCGAGACTAATCGGAAAGTTGGAGCACGCACATGGTACTATTTAGCGTTGAAATGGTTGCGGTGCCGTGTTTATGAACGGATAGGGTATGTAGGGACTGCAACCTACGTTCTCGGCAAATACCGCCCCACCACACCGCTTCTGTAGTGTGAAAACATGACCCATGAAATTCAGAGAAATTCACCGGCATTTTTTGTCGGATGTGTTGCAGGTGGCATGGTCAGCACTCCATGGGACCGATGGCAGGACACAAGTTTATCGCTATGCAGACGCTGCAGACTCTCCCGGAGGGACCTTTACCCTGGCTTTCAACGGCAGTACCAGCCCACCAATTTCTTGGAATGCGAGCGCTGCAGCCGTCGAAGCGGCATTGGAGTATCTACCGCAAGTGGGAGATGTCTCGGTTCTCGGAGCTACGGGTGTTTCCTCTGGTGATGCGTCCTCTGCAGGGGCAACCTGGCTCGTGGAGTTTACCACCTTAGGTACGCCTAGCAACATTGGAGATCTCCCATTGCTCGAAGTCGACGGGTCATTTTTAACGGGCACCGCGGTAAGCGTTGATGTGGAGGAGGTGAGCGATGGCTGTTGCGCCGTCGATGTAAGCGCCAACGGTGGTGTAGACTACACGACCAGTGCATCCGGCAGCGGAACCAGCAGTGGCTTCCGCTATCAGGACAGAGCTGCAGTGAGTGGGGTTTTACCAAATGCAGGCCCCATATCGGGTGGAACTCCGGTCGTCGTGTCGGGTACCGGTTTTGATTTACCCTCCGCAGCAACGTCTGGAGCAAATATTGACTTCGTTTGCGTGTTCGGTGGCCACCGTGAGTCACGTGCAGTGAAAGTTAACTCCACGGCCGCGATGTGCACGTCGCCGGCCATACCGCGCCGAGGACAGGGCGCAGTGTCCGTTGCTCTTCGCTGGCCGGGCACAGTTGAACTGTCGTTGACCACCGCGGTGTTTACTTATTTCGAAGATGTCACGCTTGAGGAGCTTGTTCCTCGTCGCGGGTCCAACGCCGGAGGCCATTCGATAGTAGCATCTATCGGTCGAGGCTCATTTGAGGCACAGGAGATCAACCCTACGTGTGCCATCGAGGTCCGACTCCCCAGTAACATGACCAGCAGCTACACGGCGCACGACTTTTTCACTGCTGCCTCGTCACTTTCGAGTGCACTGGAGCGGTTGTCTACAGTGGAGGCAACGAGAGCACACGTCTTGAACAAAGAGGTGTACATCTGTGACATCCCGGGTCTCGACGAGATCTTCGCGGGTGTCGAAATCGATGGGTGGCGAGATAAAGATTGGGGTGCCATTGCCCTCATCAGGCTGTCGGGAAACGGGGGAATCGACCTCACGGCGCCATTAATGTTTACGTACGCTCCGATGCCTACTGTTCTCGCTGTTGAGCCAGGGCTGGGCGTGGATGGTGGTGGAACCTTGGTCATCGTGCACGGATCACGGTTTCAGCCACCGCAAGGTGGTTATGACACGTCCGAATTGCTGTGCCGGTTTGGGAACATGACGCCTGTACCTGCTCGATACATCTCGGATAATGCCTTGGCATGCACGTCGCCCCCTCATACCAACCAGCCGGCGATAACGTCCGTCGTGGTAGAGAGCTCTTTCGTTTTCCATGAAACACAGGAGGTGCTTCTGAGGATGCCTTCGCCGATGGGGACGCCGCTGAATGATATGACGTCTTCGCCCTTGTCAGTGTCGGGAACTTGGACTCTCTCGCTCGAGGAATTTGAAACCTACCCTATAGGGGCAAACGTCACCGCCGAGGACATGGCTACTGCTTTGTCGGCGTTGCCAAACATCGGCAATGCCACCGTCATTGCGAACAATCGCTCATATTCTGACCCATACGCCGGGCTCTCCTGGTCAGAAACGACGTTTCAAGTGTATTTCAGTGCTAGGAGCGGGGACGTTCCGATGCTATCAAGCAATCAGACGCTGCTGCAGTTGAGTTATTCGGGCAAAACAGCGGTGGATGAATCTGACAAGGGCGCCATAGGTTTACCAGTGCTTACACCTGAAGTGCTGGTTCGCGTACTGGAGGAAGGACACAAGGGTAATGGGAGCGTTCGCGAGGTGCAAGTGCTAAAAACGAACAGATCAAGACTGTCGGCGGAGGTTCAGACAATGACGGTCGCGACGGCTATGTCGCCAGCTGCAGAGGTCAGAACTATCACTGCACATTCTCAAAAGCGTCACTTTTAGTACATGTTTGGTTCGTTACGTTGTAGCTTAGATTGCATCTCGCGCTGGCCATAACAAAACAATGCGTTTGGAGAGAACGATTGCACCGTCGTCTCAATTTTTATAAAGGTGTTGTGTTTTTCTTCGTCGAACGTTCGTCCGTTCTTCCGCATTTTCGACTACACATGCATCACTGAATGGTTTCGCCTCCCACTGGCAGGTTCAAATAGTGACCTTATCGGCCGACGCAGCCCTCTCGGGGGAGTTCACCGTCACCTACCCTGGGATTGGCTCCACTGAGCCCCTCGCACACGACACCTCGTCGGAAGTATTTGCGTCCGCCATTCGGGCGCTGGATTCCGACATCGGGAGGGAAGTAACCGTATCCCGTTCCCGTACTGGAGTTCGCGGGTACGTCTGGACCGTAATGTTCGATGATCTCGAGGCCGGAGATCGTCCCCAACTAGTTGTCACTGCTAACAGCTCCTTGGAAACCCGCGCTAGCGATGGCGTGCTCCTCTTGAACGTGGAGACTGTGACGGACGGGGTGGGGGTAATACGTGGCACGTTCGACATCGCGTTTGGAGTGGAAAATGTTGACGGCAGCGCCGAGTCTACAGGACCCTTGGCGTACGACGTGTCTGCTCGGGAGGTAGAGGTGGCAATCGAGGCTCTATCCGGCGTCGGTGACGTGACAGTGGATGTTGAACTATTGGACGGCGGGGACCGCGGCCGAATTTTCACCGTGGTGTGGCCAGCGAGCCGAGGGAACATACCGTTACTTCGTGTGAACGGATCGGGGCTGACTCCGACTGCTGACGAGACTGGGGAATCTGAAGCAGTAGTGGCCTACGTGAATGAGGTTGGTGACGAGGTTGCATAGCGTCAAAAGATGTAGGCGTGATCCGTATCCTGCTGGTAGAGGCCACACCTGTAGCACATACAAAGAGGCCAAGCTCCGAAACGTTCTCCGTCGTCCCATTATTCTCGTGACTGCTGTAAACGCCTGAACGAGAGCAACCGCACCGTCGATGTCGTCGACTCCCCGTTCGTTTCACATACTTCATCCTGCGCACATGCCCCTCAACAGACCATAAATGGGACGGACACAATAGGAGGCCAGTTTTATCTCGTCGCCGGCATCAACACGTCAGCCCCTCTAGCTTACAACGCTTCTGCATCCCAAGTGGCGGAAGCCGTCAACAGTATGACAGACTGGGTGGGCCTTGTACTTGTGGATCGACAGGAACTCAGCGAAGAGGATATGTTCGAATGGTACCTGACCTTCTCTGCTGCGGATGAAAATGTGGAACAGCTTCGGGTGAGAGGGCGCTTCCAGGTCCTCGCTTCGACCCCTTGAAAACTATCTAACTGCCGCAATTCAATTAGTTCGTGATCAATCAGGCATCTACGCACTCGATTAACGTATTAATTGGCATGGAAGTTGTTATTTCCGCGGCCGTTTTCATCAACCATTTTATATTGACCTACCATCCTTGTTTAGGTACTCAACGAGGACATAACTGGGCCCGAAGGATCAGCAATCGAGGTCTACACTGCTGCCAACGGTTCTTTTGAACATCTCTCCGGCAATTTCACCTTACAGTATGGGGTTCAAAACACCACTTGGCCCCTCCCCTTCAACGCCACGGTGGACGAAGTTGAGAGCGCTCTTGAGGTACGAAAAGCAGCAAAGATTGATAAGGTTGATCTGCTCACATTACGTAGATGCGATGCGTGCCAGGCAAATCCTATGTAAACCTATGAGTGCACCATTTGTTCCTGTTGAGTTGTATCGTGCACCACTAGTAGCCTACGCACCGTATAATTTTTCCTGCTTAATCACTTTGACTTGCGCCCATCCGCTAGGGAGATTTTTCCAAGACAAACTTCCAGCGATTGTTGGCCTACGGTTAAACCACCATCAACAGGCACATACGTTGTGAGTAGAGGCATTTTGTCTAGCGTCCCGTGGGTATCTTATCGCATTAAGTAAACGTGACGGCAATACTTCCGGCGCCCTTTCACCAGGCACTCGACGAGATCGGCGACATCAATGTTGCGGTGCAAGAGAAATATTTGAGAGAAGAAGGGCGGGTTGGACGCCAGTGGACAATCTCATTCACCACTCTGGGTAGCCCCGCACACGTGGGCTCAATACAGGTGATACAAGTGCGCCTTTTGCCGTATGCACCAAGACACTGCGTGGGAAATACTGTGAAGTCTCTGAAATACCGCAGGACAGACAACGAGTGTATCGTCCCCGACCCTGAATACACCCAATGAATAGTCTTATGGCAGTGCTCTGACACTAATACTTTATCGCCACGCTTTCGTGCAGAACGCTATATTCCTCGTAAGAAAAGTGCAGTATATATTTATTCGCCCAGCGCTTTCACCAAAAGCTCCTGGCTAGAAGAGGACGCGCATAAACACAAACAAGGCGTCGCGAATACCTCACAGGAGCATATTATGGCCTGACAACTCCATCCTGCGACAAGCCCCCGCTCCAACACGCTTTCCCCGCACAGACCTTGGGCATCGACGACGATCAACTCGTGGGCACGGGGGCTGTAGGGACGGTCGAGGCAATCCAGATGGGCTATGGGCCTGCAGTTCATGTGTCGGTCAGCTCCAACGGGGGCTTGGATTGGTCCACTACTACCGACGACGGTGACACTGTAAAGGACGAACAGCATGACATTGAAAGCGAACACTTACTGTTCGAGTACTACCCTGCCTTCGTGCTTGGGAGCTTGGATCCTCCTAGCGGCCCCGCCATCGGCGGGACTGTGGTTACTGTCTCGCTTGCACCGACGACCTTCGCCGATGTTCAGAACAGTACCTCCAACGGTACCGGCAGCTTATTGGACGTTGACTCGAAGTGGCAGTTCTCGTTTGATTCCGTCCGAGATTCCTCGGCAAGCTGCTTGTTTAACGACACGGTTGTGCCGGCCACGGTAGTATCTAACTCGTCTTTGGAGTGTATCGCTCCGCCCACTATTCCTGGTGGTGGAAATTCCCTCGTGCGGGTGTCCGTCAATGGAGCCGAAGTGTTCGGTCACTCCGCCAACGCCGTTGCCGGTGCTAGCAAGACCACGGACCATGTAAGGGGCACTGTAGAATTCTTCTACCTGCCCGACGAGGAAGACATGGTCTTATTTCCGGCCTCTGGGCCCGTCAAAGGCGGAACGCTAGTCGAGATATCCAGCCGCCACATCGCCAATGCTGCAGCGGCATTATTCTTGTCCCAAACATCCAACACCGACGATTATTGGACGAGCGACAGCTATTTTCCTTCTCTCTTACCCCTGTCCTCGGTGATGTGCTTGTTCGGCGATGGAGCTGCCGTCGCGGCAGCAGGAATTACATTCCATTGGGATGGTGTTGTCGACGCCGATGGACGTGAGACAGGCGTCGGTCGCATACTGTGCATTTCACCACCCGCCCAAGACGGCCTTCCTTACCCCGTCGCGGTAAAGGTGTCTCTAAACGGCGGCAAGGATTACACCCTGAGCGGGCCACAATTTCACTACCGGCCGGAGGCATACGTTTACAGTGTCGAACCTGCATACGGACCGGTCACTGGCGGAAACCCCGTGCGAGTCGAGGGTGGTCCCTTCAGAGACGAGGATGTTGGAAAAGGGAGCAAGAACGAAATGGTGCGATGTCGGTTCGGGGACCACGAAGTTGAGGCAACGGTCCTCACGCCAGCTTTGTTGTCATGCCGCTCACCGCCCATGACTTCCGTGCCGGAGCAGCAAGATATCGAGGTACAGCATCTGCAAGACCTGTTTCGCTTGCAGTCCAAGCGATGCGAGTTGCAACCTTAGTTGATGGTAATTTTGGCCTTGGAGACAAGGGCAAGCTGTGCAGAAGCGTGGGGCACTGTGATATACGATAACACATGATTCGTATGTCATTGTGGGGTACTGTGTCACAAGTGTCATGGTATTCTACCTTGACCAAAATCCGGCGAGCGATCCCCGTGGGTATTCATTGGGTATGGATGAGTAGCCTTTTTTAAAGCGTATGGCTCCAAATGGCGTATGAACCTAGCGATAGAACTCGAATTAGTCGTAGACCATATCTGAGAAGGCAAGCCTGCGGCTCGCGCTGTTTCTCTAGTAAATATGATTATTGTATCAATGTCTCATACGCAATGAACGGAATTCAATCAGAGAACAATCGTGTTTGCTCCGCTACATGTTCTCGTTTTCTCATGTTTTCTGCACTTTCCCATGCCAGGTTTGGACTTTAGCATGGGCCCCCGAGATACAAACAATCTCGGTGTTGGGAAACAAGCCCACCCGCGAAGTCTTCAACATAACCACGGGGAGTGACCAGGTTTTTCCTGAAGTGCAGTCAGTGACAGTCTCGTACGACGACGTGGATGAAGTTCAAACGATCACGACACGGCAGGTAATTGGAACGAACCTTGCCGTGAACAAGCTCCTGTCTTCCATAGAAACCGAGTGATTGGGTTGGGCAGGGACTTAATCTCATCATTTTGAGTATGTCGGTAACGATACGCGCCAGTTTGCTTGATTCGGCACTCTTTTTTTACACCACTACACAGTCCAAACAACACGCGATACGCCGACTGCCGTAACGCTGCGGGTAGCAGTCGTAATGAATAGTCGCACCTTGCTTGGTCTACTTCCGTCCTTCGAAAGACTCCTTGTGAGACGTAGCTGAACTTGGCTGATTGGCATAACCCGGCATCAGCTCGGTAGTAGCGAGCGTGCGTAATGAACCAAACTCGAATGAAAGTCCTGGCCACAGTATCAAGGCGCACGATTCAAGGGTCTGCCAGAGTGTGAAACATATCTACAGTAGTGTCGACAATATCGAGTCGCAGTGCTTTCGTGAGCCTGCAACCGTCATCTATGTCCTTTTTAACGTTTGTGCCTGTATACGAGGTCCTGAAGTCATCTTCCATCCTTCAAACAGAGCTCATGAGCGAGTTTTGCTGATTTTTCCACCGTTGCGGGGCTCCGGCACAACGAGTAAGTTGCCGTTCTGCTGAAAAGTACTGCACACCCAAAGATCAACGTGTCACCCGCTGACCATTGATGTTGCCATTCTCGCATCCCCTCATCGTCTAAACGGGGTCCGAGGTCTCAGAACAGGCTCCAATAACTCTGGAGTGGACGCATACCTCGGGAACAAAATTAACAACAACATTACACGAAATCGCGAAGAAAATCGACCATCTTCGAAAATAAAATAAAACGAAATTTGGGTATTAACCGCTGATCGTGTCGTTGCCGGCGCCAGAACCTTCTGTCTCCGGTGGAGGTAACTGTGGCTCTGACCGTCGAGACATCACAGCCAGAAATTCAGGAGCTACGGCTATCGGCCGACTACAGGCGTGAAGTACAGTCGATCGTCGTGAAACCATTCGCCGTAGACGGATCGGCATCGGCACTGACTTCAGAGGCTGCGGAACAGCAGCTCGTTACGGTCGAGGTGGGTTGTAAGGGGCTGCGGGGGCTAAGGTCGCGACTTTTAACATGTCTCAGACCGCGTAGCAGGTGTATCACAATTGCCATTGTTTTTTGTTCCTAGAACATGTGCTTCGTTCGTACTGCCACCGACTCGTGGTAACGCTTGACAGGGTGATGGTTCGGGCGACGGCACGTTTTCACTAGAGTTTAACGGCGGGGTGGCCTCTGTCCCTTTCTCCTCTGGAGCGGGTCTGGTGCTGGCGGCCATCGAAGCCAATTTCACATATCCAACCGCCACCTTCCAAAGCCCGTTGGTTTCTCTGGAGGAAGCATCGTCTACGACAAGGTCATTCTTGGTGAAGTTTCCTGCCGACCTTGGGGACGTGGCTGCAATTGTGGGCTACGGCAACGGAGGGGTGTTATCAGTCACCGTCGCGGAGAAGGTCCAAGGGAGTGTACAGGTGATGAATTACAGGCCGGACTCCCCCCAACCCAAGATTGTCACGATGTTGCGATAAATAACGTGTCAGTACAATATATAGGGTGATTAAGCGGTGAAAATATTCGCTTTCTTTCTCAGGAAACGAAACACGTGTACCGAATATACTATATACGTATAGAGTTACGAGAGGGCGCGAAACAATGTACGATTTGTTTCAGGGAACGATTCCACCACATTGTTCACCCCCCTAAATCATAGGCTACACGGGTTGGGTGTGTTGCACATCCTTCGTACAGGAGTGACAAACAAACCTTTCGTTTTGTCTCAAAGGACGATCAAAGTATCTTCAACAACACGGCTCCCCCCTCGCTCTTTGAACAGAGGCTGCGCGGGTTGGGTGATGGGTCATTTGGGGTAAAATATTCCCGTGACGCTACCCGTTCGACTGCTGGGGTACGGTTAGTGTGGTGCCGAAAGATCAATGGTGCGTGTGTTTCCTTCGCGAAGTGTTCGCTGTAGATGAATTGGAAATTCGAGCGCCAGCATTGACAACACGATTTTTGTTGAGGGAGCTGCGGACGTCACGTCGATGTGTATGAGTCTCTCTCTATGAATCGTCTTGTGAAATCATTAAATGCAGGGACAGCCTGGCGCGTCGTTTTTCGTCCGTTCGCAGCGTGGTTAATTTCACCCTTGGTATAAATTTTGAAATGCGACCCTTATGCCGTGCCTCCCCGGTCATTTGCAGGAAGTCCAGCGCATTTACCAGAGCGGACCGGCAACTGGAGGTACCTTTGGGCTTTCATTTATTGGTGAAAGTTCGCCGAGCGTCGCTTACAATGCAACATCCGAGGAGGTAACACCCAAACATACATTGCAAACGAAATACAACCATCTGTCTTGCCCTGGTCTCCTATCAATAGCCGAAATTCCTCAAACCGGTTCCCCAGTGCACTGACCCCCCCAAATGATATAGCTTGTCGCATGTCCAAGTTAGTGGGGGGTAAATGCTCCTTCTAGGCACATTTCAGCTTTACTTTGCCCGTAACGACTACTATGTTCGTTTCACTCGGGAATGCATGGCATCGGCAGGGCTGTGGTCCACACTTTTTTATGAATGACGTCTCGCTTGCACGCATTTCATGTCTCTCTTTTTTTGTATCCTCCGGCGGATGGGCTAATATACAATTAACTCACCACACTTCCACATAAACAATGCGTGGCGTATCATTTCAACTCCCTTTTTCTGGCAAGATTCGCATGGCGGTCGAAGCCATCTCTTTCGTAGGCGAAATCTTGGCCTCGAGGAACGTTTCCACCTCCAGCGGAGGGCTGGAGTGGCTGGTTACCTTCATGAATAACGCCGGGGATCTTCCACTTCTTGTAGCCGACAGCTCTACCATGTGGGGCGGCGTTGCCGTTAGCGTTGCCGAGGAACGTATGGGAACGTCGACGTCGGTGTCCGGTTCGTTTGAGCTGGGGATATCGGGAAACGAATCGAAGAGTGAGCCGGTTCCGCACGACGCCTCCTCTGCTGAGGTAAGTGTACACGAGTACGCTAGTTTGTGGGAGATGCGTGTTTGCCTCATAGTCGCAACACCTCAACCTCTGAGGCTCCTTGTGTGAGCTCTATACGCAACCCAACAACAGGATGTAGGGGAAATTTTGAGCTATTGAGGAGAAATTATAAGCTAAGCCCGATGTACAAGCCCATGGCCTACAGCAGGTATTTGACGAGTGTAAAATACACGTGGTACATCGGATGCTAACATTTTGGGGAGCTCCTCAGTTCAAAAGCCCCACCGGTGAGAAATAGTTGGGCTCAAAAGGGCAATCCCTCTTCAACTGGAGCAAGGCTCAGGGCATATTTGGTACATACATAGATGAATGGGGTTTCCTTTTGCTGCGCTGCTCCTGGCTTTGGAGTTGTAAGCCGTTTAGTGCGAGACGTTGGGCGAAGAAGCTTGCGTACCACCAACGATAGGGCTTTATATCTTGGTACACTGACGCGTTGATTGCTGTGGTGCCTGCTTGGCTTTACATGGAGTAGGTTTGATGCCGAAACACGAAACATTAAACAAATCATAAGCGAATTACACATACATGCATCATCAAGATTTGTACATGGACAGTTATGCCTACGAAGAACCTGAACTTGTGCACAGGCAAACTATCGATGAAGTATTAGTATCGACTAAACAATGGGCCAGCCAGCCTCTCAAAAGTTTAAGTAGCTATTCAGACTCTCAGCCCCCCTATCAGAAGTACGGCCCATGTCGTTTTCGTTGTCCTTGAAACATGCCTAGGTCGAGGCCGCCTTGGAGTCACTTTACAACATGTCGGGCGTCGACGTCTCACGGTTCAAGTTCTTCAACGGGGGCTCCCTTTGGACCGTCACGTTTCCTACATACAGTGGGGACGTCTCTTCACTGTACATAAACTCGTCCGGTTTGGATGGAACGGGTTTGCTCGCATCAGTGGTCGAGGACATCCAAGGCAGCGCCCTGGGTGGGTACTTCAGTCTCTATGCTACCGGTGGTTTCTCTTCAGGGTTTCCCCTCGATGTCGATGGCACGTTTCTTTGGATGGGGAGCTCGGCCGATAACGGTAGCAGGCGCAGTGAACCCTTGGCGTGGAACGCGGACGCGGACGATATACGGATGGCGATCGAGGACCTACTGCCGGACAGTGCTGCTCAAGGTGATGATGACATAACCCAAGCAAGATATCTAATACAAGCACGGGTTTAAGTCCAGGTTTTATCGATATGCGTTCCCGCCGCCTGCGTTGAGATCTATGCCATACATTATTACTTGCGCGGGTTATCACTATGGCGCATCCGCCGCAATAAGGCAAACATGTCGGGAAAAATAAACGTGCACGCGGTGTAATACGGGGTGTGTGTCGCTTGAGATAGGACCCAGATTCGTTAAAAGCGAGTCAAGACGCAACCCCTACTGCCGTACTCTCCGCTCATCCCAGCGGGGCATGTGGAGGGTGCGTCGTTCCGACTGTTCGTTTGGCAGTGCTGACTCAGTGGCCCCGTGGTTTAACCTTTTATGGACGAACACAGACCATGGGCCCTTGCTCAGAATTCAACACTCTTGTCCTTGTCCCACTCATGGAACGGTCGCCCACCGGGAATCGGTTCATGGGAATCAAATCCCTGCGTGGCTACCTTAGAGTAGGCACGTTCAATGACTTCGTATAGCATGTTGGGGTATCGTTGAGACAGCCACTGCTACTGGGTACTCCTTTGGGGTGATCGAGCAAGGCGGGACAGGTTCACAAACAAGCACATACGGTGGTAGGACACAGCGGGAGTACTAAATATCAGGCACCTGGAAACATTATCAAGAAACAGAGCTGGCACGTTTCGAGTCGTGACGTACACATCTCGTACACCAAGTACGCCCAATAATTGTCTACCTGCCCTTACAGGGGACATCACGGTCAGCCGTAGTAACACATCAGGCACAAGTTCCTTTTCAGAAGACGACGGTGACGGTGAACACAGCTGGATGATTAGGTTCCCCCTCGCTGCAAGGAACGCTTTCAACCTTGGTGTCGATGGCGCTGCCTTAGAAGGAGTGGGTGCGGCTGGAAATTTCGTCGAGATTCAGCTCGCGCGGGCACCAGAGATACAGCGAGTGTCGACTACCGCAGGGTCTGAGGTATACGGGGGCTTTACGCTCGGATTCAATAATGGAACAACGGAAGAGCTCGCGTACAATGCTACTTCCCATGAGGTAAGGACTTTCGCTACAGCAGTCATCAGTTTGATGTATGTGCGCGGAATGGTTGCACACACGATGTAGACGAGCGTGCTGAAGCTCGGAGCTAGCTTATTCCGGAGCCATCAATCGCTGTGTTTAAGAGCCGAAGGAGATACCACATAATTGATGGGTGTCGGCTACTATTTGATAGCGGTTCTGCACGTGTTTGAAGGAGGTGGTGTATGGTAGATAGATAAACTAGTTCGTGAACCGCTCGCTGTGTGTGAATCGTTTGAGTTGTGAAGCTCCATCCCGCTTCAAGCTGATAGGGCCCAAATATTAGGACAGGAAGCTAAGCCTGATAAAGTTGACTCGTAGATAATACTATGGTACGTAGTTACAACATGTAACGTCCAAACGGGGCGATGGCAACACAGCCCAAAGTTGCTGCAATAAATACCGCGAGTGAGCTATTTAGCCTCCATGGACAACGAAAGTCGGGGTTCTACCGTACGTGGAGGCGGCAAGTGTTGTGCTCTTGGCTGATTCCTCTGAAGTTTCAGTGTTGGTACCTAGGGGCACGTCTACAATCAATGATAGTTTTGGCACCGGATATGTGCGGTCGAAACCATGGCGCGTGCGCTTTCAGCAGCCTTCGCTCTAGTGTGTATGCATAGCCATACCAGCGTCATCATGCTGCTACAAATCCTTCACACGTAGGACAGATAAACCACCTACCGATGAATCATGTAGATCATACAAGTCTTCTTTACTATGATATGTTGTGCGCTATATGTATAGTGCAGGTCTAGCCTAAGATTCATGCCCTGCACTATATCGTGCACGTTGAACGGTTCCTTGATAGATCACACAGATCAAGACTGTATCAGTCCTGAAAGATTTAAATCATGAAGTGCTGATTATTGATGTCCCCGAAGTGTAAAATCCCCGCAATGTATAGGTTGTAAGGATAATCTCCCTGTTCAGCACTCCAGGCTGTTTCGTGTGTCCGATGCCGTAGTCGTGTTTCTTTTTGTCAGGTTCTCCCTCTGAAATTCTACAGTGTGTTGAAATCGGTTTTTCTCGTCTTCCTCGTGATCAATCGTGACTAGGTCGAAACTGCTTTGCAAAGGCTGCCGGGCCTTGCTAACGTGACGGTTAGTCGCGGCGATCCAAAGGGCATGGCCTACTACCCAGTAGAAAACGCTGCGACTCGCTGGTACGCCTCGTCTCACCTGCACAAAAGTCTCAACGTACAAACGTTTGATTGGCTCATCACCTTCACGGGGCTTGTCGGCCAGCAGCCTTTGCTACAGGTGGGTCCCACTCATGCGAAGAAAACTAATTAAACAGGACAGACTCCTTTATCCTTAACCGCACGGCGTATTTGCTGCAAAAACCAGCCTAATTTGGAGGTAAGCTGACAACGCATGTCAGCGCAGGTTTCCGTCTACCACCTATTACGGTGTTCTGCTGGTAACGCTGCTGCTCGTACTGTCCTTACGCGCAGGTCTGCTGTGGTGAGGTCGGGGTCGATGACACCAATGTCGACACATCGGCAGCGACGCTCAGGTCTAGGCACACTGGGGATGCCTCGATAGGAGCATCCCGCTTGTCGCACGGCACAGGGGAGCGTCTAGGTGGGACGTGGTATCTCTCTCTAGACGGCGAGTTCAGCACACGGATAGACGCCGGGGCACTTGCCGAGGAAGTAACAAGTGCCATCGTAAACCTTACTGCCGCTGGCAATGTCAGCGTAACTGATGGCGCGAAGGGTGAAGGGTGCAACGGTGAACGGTCATGGGTTATTACTTTCCATGATTGGAATGACCCAAACTCTACGACAACACTCCCGGCTCTAACGATCGGGGACGAAGGTCTCACGGGTACAAGAGCCGCTGCACACTTAGAGGCTGCGGGGGTTTCCGCCGTTACGAGCGAAGGAGAGCTCGACGTATCCGACGTGTGCGTCAAGGCGGTGATACAGTTAACATCTCTACTTTCGTCGGGCTTTGTCAATGAGTGCTCCGTCGTTGCTAGTTGGGATACCGGTGCCACGTACGTCATCCCCGCTTTCCCGTTCGATGCAAGCGCCTCTTTTGTAAAGGATGCATTTGCGGATGTTGATTCAAGTGCACTGGGGGAAGTGTGGGTGTCTAATGAAGGAATCGCAAGTAGCGGTGGCGGTGTATGGAATGTAACCTTCGCCGGGAATGCGGCGGAGCGCCTGCCAATGTTGGACTGTGGTTCGGATGCCGTCGTATCGCGGGTTACAAATGCTTCCTGCGACGCAATTGGTGGAACATTCGTGCTGAACTTCGACGGAAACTACACCGAAGAAATTTCGTACAACGCTTCGGCATTGGAGGTGCGAAACTCAACATACATTTGGTATTAACTGTTGTAACATAGCGTCGTACGCTAATTCCTACCTGGTATATAGTTTGGGATCAATGAGGCCTCCTGCTGCGATCGGCCAGAGACTCTCGCCCGGGGTTAATACCCCCGCGTTGTTTTTCTGATAATCGACGCGGCACGTCGTCGCAGAGATTAGGTACCCCGGTGAATAAACACTAACAAAGATGATGTCGTTGTCGACGGTACGCCTCGCTACCAACGATGGGCGGGCGGAATGGTCTGTTTTCCCTAGCCTCTATTTACTTTGTCGTGCTATTGTCGAGCTGCGGTGTCGACGACGGAGTGGCTTCTAACCACTGCCTCCCAGTACAACAAGAGGATTTTTCCGAAAAGGGGCTCGCCCTGCTGGCGTCCCCTCTCTTCTTCCTTCCAGATTACTGCTGTAACATAGCGTCGCACGTTAATTCGTATATAGTTTGGGATCAATGAGGCCTCTCTGCTGCGGCATGAGATAAGACCCAGACTGATTCCCCTTTCCTTATTTCATTGTCGCCGCTCGGTCATTTCTTGTATTTTCCAATGCGGGTTCCTTTCCCTTTATCATTATTCCCAAACTTCTAGT
>JBBMHQ010129298.1:0-61624 GCA_037834295.1 Postelsia palmaeformis
CGTACAGCGCGCTTGCTGCTGTGCAGTCTGCATATCAGTTCTCGTAGTTGGGTTCCGTTTTTTTTCGATTCAAACATGGCCGAGCACGGGCATGATGTGCCTACACACGTTGCCTCACCCTGCTCGACCCACTGTGAACGACTCACCACCGCACCAGCACGAAAAGGTGTATTTTTGGTGTGTGCATGCGCAGAGCCCGCCGCATAAAGCTTGGGCGGAGGCAATATGTACGCTCCTCATCTACATCCGAGATCAGCATGTTGAGGCCGCTTGTTCACAGCGCGTTTGCTTCTGTACAGTCTGCATATCAGTATTCGTAGTTGGGTTCCGTTTCATTTCTATTCAAACATGGGCGACCACGGGCATGATGTGCCTACACACTTTGTCTCACGACCAACTGTGAACGACTCGCCACCGGACCAGCACGTGGAGGTGTATTATTGTGTGTAAGTACACAGAGCCCGCCGAACACGGCATAGGCGGAGGCAATAAATACGCTCCTTATCTACATCCGCGATCGCCATGTTGAGGCCGCCTGCATACAGCGCGCTCGTTGCTGTGCAGTCTGCATATCATAATCTCCTAGTTGGGTTCCGTTTTTTTGCTATTCCAACATGGCCGAGCACGGGCATGATGTGCCTACACACGTTGCCTCACCTTGCTCGACCCACTGTGAACGACTCACCACCGCACCAGCACGTAAAGGTGTATTTTTTGTGTGTGCATGCGAAGAGCCCGCCGCATAAAGCTTAAGCGGAGGCAATATGTACGCTCCTTATCTACATCCGCGATCGCCATGTTGAGGCCACCGGCGTACAGCGCGCTTGCTGCTGTGCATTCTGCATATCGGTACTCCCAGTTGGGTTCCTTTTTGGTGCTTTTTAAACATGGCCAAGCACGGGCGCGATGTGCCAACACACGATGCCTCACCTTGTTCGACCAGAGCCGCCTTCACCGCATTCCTGAATATATTTTTAGGAAAAATAATGGAAATCGGGGAATTCGGCATGGCCCACGTGCGGTTTCAGTGTTATGAGAACAGAAATGTCGAAAACGCCCAGAACACTACTTTAGACACTAACCTTAACCCGAATCCCAACCCCGCCCCTACCCATATGAACCTTGTCTCGAAAAAATCAGTTTTTTCTTTTCTTTTCAAAAATCGCTCGTCCACTCTAAAAGCAAAATAATGAAATAATACCCTATTTCCATACTTTATCCTAGATAGTAATTCAGGCATGCGGTAAAGGCTACTGTTCGATCAACTGTAAAAGACTTACAACCGTACCAGCACGAGAAGTTGTTTTTGTTGAGTGTGCGTGCACAGAGCCTGCCGCACACGGCATAGGCAGAAGCAAGAAATGTGCTATTCATCTGCATCCGCGATCGCCATGTTGAGGTCGCCTGCATACAGCGCGCTTGTTTGCTGCTTTGCAGTCTGCATATATACATCAGATTGAGTAGTTGGGTACAGTTTAAAAGTATTTTCAATATGACCCAGCGCGGGCATGTGCCTTCACACGTTACCTCACCTAGGCCGACCAACTGTGAACGACTTACCACCACATTAGCACGAGAAGGTGTATTTGTTGAGTGTGCGTGCACAGAGCCCGCCGGGACTGGAATTGGTGACGTGTGCGTCGAGCGTGGTGATAAAAGACAAAATGTTGCATCACACACACGAACCGCCACTCACAAATACACAGACACACACAAACAGGAAAACTCAAATCAAGGCACCCTACCCTGGTATGATTCGTTAGGAAGAGGCTTTTTTTCCTCGGCCTTGAACCATTTTAAAAAAAGCCTTACTTGTCTCGCTCGCCTCAATATGATACTCGTATTAAATGGTTCTCACCAGGGTGGGCAATACAATGGCGGTTAGTCGGATTGGATACGACAGGAAACACGTACCCATCGCGAAGACAAGGTTCAAAGCGAAAAAAAAATGTAAATCATACGAGAAAATGAACAACGAGAAAATATGCAAGACTTAAGTGTCGGGCTCCCTCTGGGATACAAGACAGACGGACAATATACAAGCAGTAGCTTAAATTCGATGAAAATCGACGAGCAGTGGGAATGCTGAACCCTCTGCGCGACAAAAAGTGAAGGCACGTACCGGGGGGGAGAAGGGTAGACACCTGTGACCACGGCTTGTCCAGAAGGGTGTCAAAGGTAACACCTTCTACGAACTATAGGTTGGAAGGTGAAAGTGATGATGAAAAAAAAGAAGGAAAAGTGCACCCGAAAAAAAATATACAACAAACGTAAATATTGAAGACCGAAGTACGTACATAGCATGAAGAGCAAACAAAAATGACCGGCAAACCACAGCAAACGGGGGAACCTTCCGGAGAGTTGCAGCAACTGATAGCACGAGAAACACAGACAGGCTCACCTGCCAGTCGTTCAGTTACCTTGCTACTCTGATGTTATTCTCCCGCGTTCGTCAACCTCGGTTTCCCTACGACTATTGCCTCCCTGTTTTCCGGTATCTCGGACGCATCCCATGAAAAGTGGCTCCTCATATACCTTCATCTTGGCTCCTTCCTCATTCCAAACCTGAAAGACGATGAACGGGAGAAATATGCACCCTTAACATGTACGTACATAGATACATACACGTACGAATGCGAAACGCTTTGTGTGCTGTGCTCTGTGTGCTGTGCTCTGTGTGCTGTGTGCGGTTCTTGCTCTTCATGCCAGCAGTATCACCCAGTCCCGCACCAGGTCGTGCTCTGCCTTTATTACACACAGCACCCCCTCTCTCTGGATGCGTACACGATTTTTTTTTTTTGTCATGTTTGAATTTCGTGCGTACAGTACTCGATATACCCCGCCTATTTGAGCATGACCTGATCTAACAAAGCATTACGACTATTAATACGAGTACGTACCAGGTAGGGGGGTCCACGGATTTCTCTGAAAAAAATACAAAGCTGCGGTGCCCCTCCGATGCAATGATATGCGCAGCTGCGGAGTGATTTGAACAAAGGTTTTGATCATTGACAAAGACTCTTCGTGGGGTCTAGAGGCTTGTTAGGATGTTTTCACAAGCATAGTACTGTGGGATCACGCGCGTCCGAACAGTAGCGTTTTACCATCGGTTTTGTGCCGCATGTATGTGCATTTCTTCATATAGGTAGGATTGTTCATACCATGATAGCCCACATAAAATGGAACAGGAGGTATCATCATGAGAGACGCTCGTACGCACGTGTCGTTTGTTGCACGGCGCAAGCCCCGCCTGCGGCACGCAGCACAGTACACGGTGCAGCGCTAGGTGGAGCCAGGCTCCGGTGGTGATCAACCGTATAAACCTAACGAGTATGACGAGAGGTGGCATTGCGCACGATCAGACCTCAAAAACATGGTCGCCTGAGCTGTGGCGCTGAAAAAAAACTGAAATCGAGGTGTACTACAATAATAACCTCTCGCGAATAGTAGGCATCAGGAGACGTGCAAGCAAACCGAAACGAAGGCGACAGCATCGGAAGATCGACTGGAACAAGGCTTTCGATGCTCTTGCTGCATTTTCATTGCTGCTGTAGCGGCGAGCGCGCTCTCTCTGCAATCGAACGAGCGTTGCGTGGCATAGAGCAAAACGAGGAATCTACTAAACGAGAGGGAAAAAAACACTATCTGTGTAAAACGTTTACAGAGGTTGTCATCGTGAACGTATACCAGTTCGATCTTATAATATAATAGCTCTATTAATAGTACGATGTGCGTTTATGTAGGGCTCAAGTCGCAGCGAAGTATCACCCAGGCGTGTGCTTGGTTGGTCTGGTATCCTTACATACACCCCCGATGCATGCTGAGTTCAGATACCAGCCTGACTTCAAATACAAGCATCATGCTACGTACAGCAGTATCCTACCAGAAAGAATGCGAAATCTGGCGGCTGGGGTTCAATTCCCAGCACCACCCCGATATCCCCTTTTTTTACACTTTTTTTCGTCGTTGTTTCTTTCTCCTATCATGACGACACAACCTAGTAGTACTCGGACCTGATCATGTGAAATCATCGGTTGAGGTCAATGAAATATGATAAGAATCGCAATGATCAGTTTTTTGGCTGGAAGTACCAAAAATAGAATAATAATAATGATAATAATAATGATAATAATAATGATAATAATAATGATAATAATAATAATAATAATAATAGTAAAAACTAACAAAAAAAACTCATTTTTCGGCCTTCGGAGAGCTCGTTGAACCTCAGAAAAATTCCCTCATGGAAAAATTGCGCGAATCACCAGGGATGAGGGAGAGGGGGGGGGTGATATCTAACCATCCCCGGGTCAACTAAATAATGTTTTCAGGCCTTGAGTCTACCACATTGTTACGAATGTACACGATTCTTAGGTTCACAACTATAGTACCCCATGACCTTTTTTTAGGATGTGGCCTATATTGGGAGTTTTTGGGATGTTGCCTATATTTGGAGCCAGGCTGGTATACTATATGGAAAACTCGCAGTATGTTCGTTTGGATTTGCTCAACAACGCCCCGGGAACTCAACTGTAGCGCTCATGGCGGCTGCGTTGCAGAAGATGACCCGAGTGAACCTAGTGCTAAAACATCTGTAGGACAGATGCCTTTTAGCTACACCCGCTCAGGTCGAAAATCGTTCGGAAATGACTCGACTATGTTTGGATTATTTTCGAGAGAAAGAGTTGCGGCTTTTGGAACATCGCGTATATACTGCGCACATGGAAGAAACCTTGTGAGTGCGTGCTTTTTGGCTGTGTCTCCCTCCTGGCCAAGTTCGTACATAAAGCTGATTCGATTTACGATCCACAACGGTTTATGCGGTTCGACCAGATATACTGGGGGATAGAAGGATGGTAGATCAGTCTATATATCTTTTTAGCGGTGTATCATTGAAGTTTACCTTGTATCTGTATGACCTGGTAGTTGGCAAGCAGTTCTCGAACTTCAGTACTGTATGTAGGAGGAAATACTACTTTTAATACTGCTGTCCATGCTCTTGCGAAATAAACTCGCCTGTACTACTGTAAGCCTTTTGATACATCTAGAAGTGCGATGCCCCCTGCTCGTGCTAAAACTTACCGCGCATGATGGTGAAATTACGCGTTTGGCACTAGTAATAACGTTTTTGAATTGTGGGAAACACGATATCTACTGATTGATGCAACCACCTACGGTGAGGTGTGTAGTGGGTGCCGTGCAGTTTTAGCTGGTGCTGATTGTTTCCCAAGAGGATTCAGTCACGGTACGGTGTACTGCAGTGCTTATGTTCCTAGTATTTTATGATGCAGTTCGGTGCAGGCTTTTCGAGGCACTTTTCGGCCGCGCGCTACGGTTCGGCATATATAACCTCAACGAACCGCACTTCACCATTCATGTAGAACACCATCGTGAACTGTCTGAATACTGGAAAAATCACGTGTGAACAAACCTTACACCATGGTGACGAGGTTGAGGATTGACAATACTGTCTGTGAATACTCGACAGGAACACATCCAACATGCTGCGATGGACAGCCTCCCATCATGTACTCCGTGCTTGTTTTTTTCAGCCGCACGCGGTACTGAAGTCAGAGACACATCGACCCTTGCACCACCGGGAAATTGTTCGAAGAAAGTAATATGTGTGTCACTCGTACAACCTTACACCTGCCTGTGATACACGCCGAAATGGGAGAGCGTAGATAAGTCGGTGATTCTTTCGTACAACGCAATTGAAAAACAAACCGAACGTTTTTCGATTTTGAGTACACAGTTTTCGATCAACTTTTTTCCTGGAATGTTCCTTGCGCTCAAATATCCCAGAGCGGCAACAAATCCGGGCAGTGTGGTCTCGGTGCTCGCCCTGATTTTCCGCGGGACCCGCTTAACCTGACATATGTCAAGAAAGGAGGAACACTGACAAACAAAAAAAGGGGTTACCACTCGACCTGATCTCACTCGCGGGCCTGAGCACACCAAAGTTACCATGACTGCATACAAATAATGTTTTTAGCCACCGGCCGGAGCCGCTTGGTTCCGCGATCGCTCGCAGCATCCTTCGCAAATTTAATGTAATGTAAGTGTTGGTGTGCTTGGGGGTCGGGTAGTTTTTGTCTACACGCTAAGTACTTCTGGAGGCCAGGTACGGTTCTATTGCACCCCCGTCCTACTTGCGCCCTAGCCACACCCTCTACGTGTGTGCGTTCTTCACATGAACTCTTTTTACGACGGCAGTCCTGTCCTGGAGATAAGCTACATGTGTACTTCCCAAGATAGAACGGTCATGACAAAATGGCAAAAAACTCCTTTCTACCCGCCGACATCCCGCACAGTCAGTATCCGTGACTGTTATTTCCTCCGGATGTATCTTCGGACCAGTTCTTCTTTTTAGATGGTGTGGGATAAGAATAGGGGAAGCACCTCCCGCAGGGTCGGTGCTTCACCTCGTCGGCGAAAAAAGCCTCCGGGTGTTGTCAGCTTATATGCTGGAACTCCAACACTCGGGAATGTTTTCCTCCGGCTGATGAAGAAGAACCTTATCGAATATACATACGAGTTTTCCTTTGTTATTTTGTATTTTCCGCGTGTTGTGCTCAAATCCTGTATTTTCCATGGGTGGGCGGGTGGAGTCTTAAATTTTGCTCTTGTTTCTCCGTTATCTATTTGGAGAAGCAAAGCTTTAAAGGACTGAACGAGTGGGGCGTTAGTTTGTCCTTAACCACGCCTCTTATGTGGTCGGGGATTAGAGACAGTTTCATAACTTTCCTATTTCCTTCTCTGAATAATACGACCAAGATACAGGCACAGCTGCTGCTGTGAACAAAACTACGATATGGAGTAGACAGCAAGCCTAAACCTCCGTGGTATTTAGCCCGGGAAGCGCAAAAAAGCCATTTCCAAAAACAAGGCTAATTATATAGGGTAATGCTATTTACGACGCCGGTGATGTAAATCGTCGTTTGCGACACGGTGTCGCAAATAAGGGCCTTTTTCGCGACACCGCGCTGCGTTCAGGGTAGACACCTCGGATTAACCCCTATATCACCAAGGGTGTGTCGGCATGGCGTAAAGCTACCCCTGAAGCTATCGTGCAGCCCAAACGGGTCAGTACTCGAGTAGATATGTGGTATCTTAGGGCAACAGAAGTCTGTTCAGGCCGTGTCGCAAATAAGCTTTTTGCGACACGGTGTCGCTAATAAGGGGCCTATTTGCGACACCACGCTGCGTTCGCGCCGGACAACTTGGGTCAAGTCCTAATCACCATGGGTGTGTCGACATGACGGAAGGCTACCCCTAAAGTTATCGCGCAGGTATAACGGGTCAGTACCCGAGGAGATATGTATGTGGTATATTGCGGCAACCGGAATTTGTTCAGACCGTGTCGCGAAAAAGCTATTTGCGACACGGTGTCGCTAATAGGGTTTTTTTTGCGACACCGCGCGGCGTTCGCGGTACGCGTTGTGGATCGGCACGGCATTACCATCAGTGTATGGGCATGATGTCAGGCTGTCTTTGAAGCTATCGCGTAGCCATTACGGGTCTGTACACGAGGAGATATGTGGTACCTTGGTGCAAACCGAAAGATGTTCACAATGGTTGAGAACACAAACCTTATTCACGACATCGCACTACGTTCGTCGCGCGCGCCCCGCTTAGGCCAGGACTACGACGTATTTGTTAGCGTGAGGCCGGGCTATCAACTCATATAATTCCCCAAGAGTAGATAGTTGTTAGGCACGTTATCGGGTATAGGGCTATGGCTCTATTCGACACTACTGTGACTTGATAAAGCCCGCACCGTGTTCTGTGTCGTCCATAGTTGAACGACGAGTGAGTGCTTGTATCGTCCAATACATCGGGTATTTTGTCGACGGGTCACATGGTATTACGGACACACATCACTGGCACCGAAGTTGTGTTTTGCACGCAGCGCTCTATGTACGCAGTTGTGTCGTGCGTGCCTATGGATGCTAGCGAAGCAGGTAGGTGCACGGAACCTACGGAATCTACAGCAGTGCAGTTGTCGTATTGGCGTATACCGTTGTCGCGAATACCATTACCCATTAACTATTGAACAATGACTACGAAGTGTACTACAATTGGCGTTCCTTCCGTGCAACCAGCATCGCCGATCAATTCGGTTGTTTGATCACTTTAACCGGCGTTTTCGAACGCTCAACATGCTGGCGAACAGGACTGCGCACACTTTCGAAACGCTATGTGAACACAATTTTGTAGGACTATAGGTCAAGGCAACGAACACAGCCTACACATGCACAAGTGCATCGCAGGTAAAGCTTATCTTGTTATGCGCCACGTGCGCTGTACGAGTTTTTCTCCGACAAAGTCGCACCTGTCGTAGCACCAGCAGCAGCACGAGTACTCAGTATCTGTGGTCCACCTTACGCCGATACACTGATTGTAATGCCGTGCCGATCCACAGAGCGTGCCGCGAACATAGCGTGGTGTCGCGAATGAGCTCCCTTTTTGCGACACCGTGTCGCAAATAGCTTATTTATGACACGGTCTGAACAAATCTATGTTGCCCCATCATACCACACATCTACTCGAGTACTGACCCGTTTTGGCTGCGCATTAGCTTCAGGGTTAGTCTTTTGCCATGCCGACACACCCTTAGTGGTAAGGACTCGATCCGAGTAGTCTGCCTCAAGCGCAGCGTGGTGTCGCAAGTAAGCTCCTTATTTGCGACACCGTGTCGCAAATAGGCTATTTACGACACGGTCTGAACAAATTGCTGTTGCCCCAATATACCACATATCTCCTTGAGTACTGACCCGTTTTGAATGCGAGATAGCTTTAGGGATAGCCTCACGCCATGTGGACACACCCTTGGTGGATAGGACTCGATCCGAGTAGTCTGCCGCGAACGCAGCGTGGTGTCGCAAAAAAAAACCTTTTTAGCGACACCGTGTCGCAAATAGCGTTTTTGCGACACGGCCTGACCAAATTGCTGTTGCCCCAAGATACCACATATCTCCTCGAGTACTGACCCATTTTGGCTGCACGATAGCTTCAGGGATAGCCTCACGCCATGCCGACACACCTTCGGTGGTTAGGAGTCAATCCGGGGTGTCTATCGCAAACGCAGCGGGGTGTCGCCCTTTTTCGCGACACCGTGTCGCTACTAACGAATATAGACACCGGTGTCGCAAATAGCTTTGCCCAAATATATACCAGGTACGATTGAGAGCGTATTCTTCAAGCACAGGACCTATTTACCCCGGGAGCAATACATCAGCAATTTTTTTCCGACTCCTCTGCACTATAGACCATGAATGAGAATTGAAGCCTATTTCGATTGTCAATCGTGCCATCCGACAATGTGCGGCATGATCTTCAACAGCAGTGATCACTCACGACTTTCTCGAAAGAAGAAAACCTCGGAAACTAACTAATGTTTCGCGAATACAAAAGCAACCCCGCACTACGAACCATAACCTCGTGTAAAAAGTCAATTACTGCGGGGGAACCTTGCTGGCCTCTGAGTGGTGCAGGAGTGATGTTATCACGATTAGCGCTGATTGGGTCTGCTCCCCACCGGCAAGCCCATTCCCTCTTGATCTCGGCACTTTTGCACGATTCGCTTTATTAATGCCGAACTCAGTTATTCATGAGTACGCTTGTTTTGGTTTTTCAGGCCAAGCCTAACAAAAGCCCGAAAAAAAACGAAAAAAGTTTTGTTTCGTGGTTTTAAAGGCAGAAGGTACGCCACCCTTTTTTTTCCCATGCCTGAATATCTGGGAAAAGCGAGACCGCTGAGGCCTATGCCGTGTCCCTGTGCTTGGTATGAACGGACACGACTCACACATTTATTTTGGTATGAAATGAAGATTTTTCGGAAAAATCAAAGAAAAACAAATCGGACATATGGAGCCACCTCTCCTCGACAAACGTCAAACTAAAACGAACTACTTCCGTGCCCCCCATATTCTTGACACTACGCAAAAGACTACAAACAATAGAAACCATGAAACAATATGACCACAAACGTATGAACAGAGTATACCTACGAACCGATTAGAAAAAACAGCAAGCCGAAGCGCAACAAAACCACCGAAAACATCCCTTCAGGTTTTACAGGGAACGCATATACCGAAGTCTTAATACAATCTGGGAAAAAGGATATGTAGGTTAGTAGGCTGTTCAGGTTTGTTGGCTTGTGTTGAGATCAAGGTGCGGTCGACTACCCAGCTCATAACCTCACGCTACCCCTAACCCTAACCTCGACCCCAAACCGCAGCCAAAACGGGTCAAAACGGAGCCATGAAGGCGGATGCGCCGCGTTTGCATCGAACCAGGATTTTCCTCAATAATTGTGGACGACGATTCCCTAGTGCAGACCGCGTTCCGGAATTTTCGAGTCATAAACACTCCTGAAGACCCGTTTACCCTGATTACTAGACCTACGCCATGTAGAGCAGGTTTCGGAAGAGGCCGAACAGGGGGAAAGTACGTACATGCGGCGCACGTTGCTCGATAAGCGAGGGTGCATAGGTTTGGTTTGTTCCGAACATCTGCTGATCGGGGTGGGCATAGTAGTCTATGCAGCTGAGTGAAATCACCGAAGCCCAATCTTGATCATGCCTCTTTAAGTCGATCATTTACTTCGTACTTGTCCCACCTTCAGCGGTTTCAGCGGTTTTAGCGTGTATTGCCACCTGGTCCACAGCCGTATTCGGTCGATCAGGTATAACAAGCGATCAATTTCGACGAACATGAAACCTGTTAGATCGCCTTTGCTCAAATACCTTGTAATTGTTCTCTACTACATGTATATACACTGCTGTTGCGCCATAATTGTGTTTGGAAAACATCTGCTTCTCATCTTTGGTTATCTACCAGATTCTAGGTACGTTGTTTGTTTCACGGCTCAGGCCTATACGGTCCGTGATAACAAACGCATATCTGCAGATTCACAACGTTAACTCAGGTGCGGTCGGGTGAAGTGAGGTGTAGTATCGTTGGGTGCACATGGATCTCTTAGACGGTTGCAGAGCTTTACGGTATAGTGAGAACCTTTGTTTTAGAATCGTGAGACCCCGTGTGTGCTCTTCAAATAGAACCGCTTTTGCCACCCGTCGACAGCACGACCAGTCGCCGAACCGATTGTTCAATGCCGCGCGCACTCAGGCTCTGTGGTCACAAAAGTACGTCACAGAAATACTTTTTGAAATGCAGTGAAGTTCATCCCTATCGGAGAGCGCTTTTCCCATAACTTCTGAAGTTTGGACGAAAATGGAGATATGTATCAGTATACGGAGGCGTTCTGTCACAATTTGTCAAATTCTCCAGAAGCAAAAAATCGAGTTTGTTAGCATTCCAATATTTGGAAAAAAACAAAAAAATACGGCGCATTGAAATTGCGCTAACAAAAATATCGATAATTTTAGAGAAAACATATCGAGGATACCTCATTGTCATGCCATTATACCAAATACGACAGACACGGCACGCACATTCAAGGATGGACATAAAACGAAAAGATACGCACAAACACATTGAAACAAAACAGGGAACAGTGAAACAAATTGAAAGAGTGGAGTTAAGGAAAAATGTATGTCGTGCCCCCCCTCGGGATATGTGGCAGACACCTGAGAAAAATGAGCTTAGGAAAAACGATCACTTTATGCACAAAGTAAGACTTGAAACAAAGGGGAGTAAAAGCAGGCATACTCATGGTAGATTGGCTACGCGATGCCACGTGAACGTACTAAAAAAAGTAAACTCGTACACAATGTGGAAGAGAAAACAAAAATTTGCAGCAGAAGAACCGACAGAAACAATCGAACAAAAAATTACAATAATAAAGGGTCGTTCCCCCGCCTAGGGATGCGGCAGATTTCGAGGCGCGAGAGAACACACACATAACTACACTCTCACTACACTGGACTAGAACCACCACATGCACCCAGAGGATCACTACAAACAAGGACACACAAAAGAAAAACCGGAGCACAACCAAAAAGCAAAATGCCAACTTCAGACAACAGCAACAGTTTGTGTCACGTATTACGATGAGCATAGACTAGTCGGTATATGATACCCTTCTGACCTGCGTGTCGTCTCGTTGGTTCTTTCGCCAACGACGTTCCACCCGCGGAGAATACACATTAAACAATACGAACAATCAACGCTGGTTTGTCATGCACCCACGCAACAAGCCTCCTTTCATAAGGTCAGGAAGAAAAAAAGTTATCAACAAGGAAAGCACGGAGGAGAAAACCTCGGGAAAGATAATAATGGGGATCACGCTTAAACCAGCTCCAGCAGTGGACGGAATAAGTAAGATGGACTATGGCTTCAACGCCTGAAAATCGTTGGCAGCCGGCATTCTCCTTTTTTTGCGGTAGTAGTGGTATTGGCAAGCCGAATTGGCGGAGCAGATAATTGTTGGCGAACTGTTGGCAAGTAGAGTCTGTCACAGCATCTAAAGTAGGTACGAATAGTAAGCTTGGACGGAAATCTGCTCTCAACACTGAGCCGATGATTTTAACCAGGATGTGTCTTCCTCATGTAGGTTTTCCCCGTCGACATCCAGCACAACCAATGTCCGTGCCAATTCTAAAAAATCGTAAGTGGTCGCAAGATTACGACACAGCGGAGCTGCATCAAAGCTCCCGCTTTGAAGAGGAACCCCAATGTATCTGGGCACTATGATTACAATGCGGCTCAACTCTCGGCTTCGCTGATCCTGCCAGGCGCACTGATTGTACCCTTGCCCTGCTGCTGCCAGACCTGGTCCCATTTGTAGATGAGTCCTCAGAAGCCACCATTGACTTAGTATTCATCGTAAAGCCGGGTTGGTAGAATAAACTCCCGAAGGACACGGCTACGGCATCTGAGCTTTGTAATACTCCCTGAAACCCACGTTCTCATTTGACAATCGCGCCCCTTACCTGCGGAGCTCCATCGCACGAGTCTCAAACGTGGCTGTAATGCACTCCTGTAAAAGGCAATAGCGAGGACTTCGCGAAAAAATAAACAGGTTGATATGTCGTGCGGTTGGTCACCGGGGCAGGGTAAAGTTCCCGCTGCGACTCATGCTGTTGCAAGTGCGGCTATAGCAGTAACTCGCGCTTTGGCGTATGAATTATTGGACCGAAAGGAAAGGTCCTGCCTCTGCATCTATTTCTATTTTTTTTATCGCTGTAACCTAGCTGCCGGGCGTACACGGACACTGCAGGCCTGAACGCCGTTCGCATCTTGAGCTATGACCTATTGGAGATTCAATTAGTTCAACACAAACTAAAATTGCAACCCGGAATCTCGCACGACCACGCCAGTTTGGCGGGTGACTCCTTTCATTCTGTCCCGACTGCTTAGAGAGAAGAGAGTTTAATACCAGGTAGCTTATAACTGCCTGTACACGGGGAAAAGCCATTATAAGGCCATGTTAAGAATGTGGAGATGAAAACAAAAATTAGTGTCCCTTGATCAGAGGTAAGTCTGACTTTTCACGGCTAGCTGCGTCATAATATATCAACTGCGCAGTTCTACCGCGAAAATCTAGTGTTTCAGCTAAACCAGCATAGACTTGGTATATTCACCCCACACACTCCAACCAACAAACACCACGCACACCAGGAGCCCTGCGATCGGTCAGTCTCATATCGTACGGCTACCTGGATTCGGACTGATTGTTTTTTCGGGTACACCTGGACTTGTGTTATTTGACCATAGTTTCCAACTGTTGTGCCTGTATTTGGGTCAATCATAGGTCACACGTACTCTCCTGTTTGTTTTTTCTGCTTCCTCGTGCGGTCCGGCTTTGTTCGGTTCCTGAGGCGTAAGCTGTCCGATGTACGGCGGGCCTCAGTCATGACTCGTGCAAGACCGTGGACATGGGGGCAGTTAGCCTGCACCACCGTGTGTTGGGTGGGGCTCACAGATTGAATACTCGAGACAAATTTTCGTGACGAGAAAGCGAGACTTCTCACATCCGGCAATGGGAGGGGCGGGCGTGCGAGATGTCACGCATGCCCGCAGTCGTATGACCAAAGATCCTCACGTCCCTACGATGCCGTCCCAGAGTATGTCTGGATTTCACCGACCAAGCAGACTTTACTCGCACCAAGCGCGAAGTACCGTAATGCGTTTGACGAGCCGCATTAAAAGTGAGTGCATCGGAACCGTATGTGAGATGGGCGATATCGGGGTTGGGGGGGGACCAGGAAAAAACTTTTCGGCGCGGCTTCCGTGTTGAAAAGAACCAAGCCTGTTGGCCCCCTTCCAGTCCGTGTGGATATCGTGCTGCCTGTCCCCTTTTAACGTTTAAATCAGGAATTGGAAGTCCAACCCTTGATACTGCTGTTCCGCAGGTGGGATAAGCTTGGGGGGGGGGGGTGTACTCGATAGCATATATATACTCGATCTCATACATGACCATAGTAGTGACCACACACCCTCATATCCCTACATTGTCTGGACAGCATGTCGGGTTTTCACGGTCAAGGGAGGATATTGCTCGCACTAAATGCGGAGCAACTTGATGTGTCCGGCGAGTCGTATTCAGGTGTTCATCCTGCTAGGCGTACTTTCATATGGGTGACAGCTTCAATGAGTTGATTTGAATTCCGCCGTAGACACTCCCAAAGCCTACAGTGGGAGTGCCATGTACCTGCATTTTAGGTGCCTTACCATGGACACCACGTGATACGATCAATCTCCTTGTACGGAGTGTTTTGTGTTTACCTCGCATAAAAAATATCAGGCTTGTCCGCCAGCTCTGGGAGACACAAATATATTCAAACGGTGCCCCGGTCGCCAAGCTCCCTAAGTAACGGCATCTTCACCAACAGTGTCCTCGCAAACCGACGCTAAACCAACCCATAGCTTGAAGATGGGGGGGGGGTCGTGTTTAGGTGCTGCAGCGCACAAGCATACCCTTTCAGGTGTAATTTTAAGGATGTTGTACGCTTCTCAAGAGGGCAGTCGTAGAGGAGCCAATACCAAACATACCGGAATCACAGTGAGTGTGACATTTTGTATTTTAGTATCTATCATCTACATTCATAAGCCTCGAATGGAGAAGGTGATGTGTGCATTTCCTTTCTTTCTAGACCTCGTATACCAGGTCAAATATACTGCTGTAATGCGGCAACAGCTTGCAACCCGACAGCAACCCTTGCACACATGAAGTCAGCGTGAACCACCGAATACTTCCCCAAGGGGCTTGGAATCTCGGCTGTTGGTAAATAGGCATTCGAAGTTCTCCAATTGCCTGCGCGTAGAAACTTCGTCTTGTTTTGACGCTGAGTACAAAATACGTATTATCTTTTTAGGGCGACTAAATTCTCGTGGCAGCTGGGTACAGATGTCCGACTTTCTGAGATTTATCTCCAGTATGCATCCATTACAATAAATAATATGCAGTGGAAACCCACGAAGTTGGGCACTATTATTTCTGTTGTTGGCCAGCACTATGTCACGATTCACAAGCCACTCTACGATCTACAGTAGTTGTGCTATTCGTGTTCGTTAACTGCTACGAGAAGCAAGCATGGTCGGACTCGTCGAAAAGCCGATACGATATCTCCAGAAACCGTGTGGGTAACGGCGATAGTCAAGTGCCCCTCAAGTGCCTGACCATTGAAGCAGGCCTGTAATGTATTTGTACCCGACCATATCCCGGGGGAGGAATTCGCCCAATCTTCCCCCGTGTCCCCTCCCCTGACTATTTGTTTTGAACATGTCGAAGCAATCATGCTTCGTCACTGCCGCGATTTTTGCACAAGGCGAAATCCGTGCTCTCTCGGCAGTTCCAGCAGTGCGCTCTAGTTCAGCGTTTCTGCTTTGAGTTTCTTTGTTTTTTTTTTTGTTTTTTTCATCATCACTATCACTCTGCAGCATAATATGTATCGCCCCGGTAGACTAGTGGTCAGCTTCGAAGACCACTGGCATTGGTATCCAAGTTCATATCCCACCGTGGTTAGACTTTATATGAAAAAAGAGGAACCAACTGCTGAGAGCGCCTTCGTTGCGTAGGTAGGCGGAATCCGACGCACATCGACGGGGGGAGAAAGTGCTTAAATCTTCTCGCGATCAAAATGCAAGGCAAGTACCGTAGTGGGGAGGAGGGAGAAGAGCCTACTTAGTGACCCCGGATCTGATATACGACTGAGGAGGGGAAGCGAGATGAAGGGCGAACAGGATAAATGGGATGGATAAAAAAAAAAATATGTGGGAAGCGTCACCCTCTCGGCAATACTTCGGACAAGCTGTGGTCACAGGCATCGTTCCTTGTTCCCACTGGTACGTGCCTCTGTTTTTCCAATCGCGCATGGAGTTCGTCATTCCTCCTGCTCGTCGATTACACACGAGTGGATGTTTTCACCCACGCTCTCGCTCGTGCCGCCGGTCGTTTTTGCTGCAGGTAGGAGTCCCCGCGAGTGTGCGCTCGATGATACCCGAACCTATGAAACTGACGACAATAGGCCCAGGGACCATCTACAAGCCACCCGGGATTCGTACAGGCCATTGAAGTTTTTTTTTTTCAGTGTAACCCTATCCGATCGATATCCGATCGATATAAGGCTTGACAAACCCAATGTATTCTGTATAATTTTACAAGTTTAGAATAACAACAGCAGCTGTAAGGGTCATCTTATTGAGCATTTGAATCTTTATCGATTTTATTTTGGAAAAAAAGATTTTACATCTAATAGGCTGGAGAGGAAAACACCATGCAAAATGTTCTCAATGCAAAATGGAAAAATTGATTCGAGTGAAAAGTCTTTGGAGACTTTTTTCGTGTGACGTTTCAAACTTTGATTTGGGATTTGGGAGTTCCTCGGTATTGAAGTAGCGTGTTCACGGTATGTCAACACCCTTGGTAGAGTCTGGAGAAACTGTTGGGCTCTTCGGTGACTACAGTCGAGGCCATAAACGCGAACCTCAACGTGAGGTGACCGTAGCAAAAGCCGCGCCCGTGCTCATAAGAGGCCATACAGCACATCGTAACCCGGCGGTGGCGCCTCAACAATAGTCATGGTGGTCGCATGCCAATTTGTCCGACCAACTCCATCGACTAACACGCACGAAAACCAAACAATCGAGCGCAAAAAGAAAGCACACCCTCGAGACCTCGACAGCTGCATCATCGCTGCTGTCCCGCACGTGCCGCTTTAGGGCTCTCTCCGCTCACCGAGGACAACTTGAATGTGATTGCTTCCTATCCTGCGCCACCAAGAAGTAAAAAGAGGCCAGCGGCGGCGCGCCCACGAAAGCGGAGACCTTCGCTCCCGTCTGGGCTCCTCGCTGTCCGTCTTCCGGGGGTTGTGCGATGCGGTGCGGTTATCCTGAATCCTTTGGTTGACAATTTGTACCCCGCGTCCGGAAAGGACACAAACACGCTTTTGTTCGAAATCAAACCGACATCCAATGAATTACAATAGGTGTTTCCTGACAGCGCTCCCCGTTAAGACAGGCAGTAATGTCGAAAATTTGGTCCAAACTTATCCTAGCACGATGTGTGCGAGACACTTCGTTGGCGCGAACAACGGGTTAACTGATTTATGTCGGTTTTTGATTACGACCCGATTTGAAGTCGAAAAAGCATACCGGTATACATGTAGTTCTACAATCCAACACTCGTACGAGTGGAGCTAATACGACGTTCACGCTGCAACCTAATACCTGGTATGGAGTGTCTAGGACAACATTTGCAGCTTTGCGTTACTCAATAACAAAGCATTTAATAAATGGTGTTCTCGAGAACCGTTTGGTATCGAGATGTCGATAGTGCTGCAACAGGTAATGCATGATCACTCTACTTCGTGCCAGATATGCTATACTCTCTCGAGAATTCGAGGGAGACTATCAGTTCGATATCGACTAAATCCGACGATGCACCTCACAGTCGCGACGAAAAACCCCTGCTTGCACGGAAAAATATTGAACAGCACGAGCTTTCATGACGCATTGCCGCGAAAATTTCTTTTTCAAAATGGATTGTAAATAAATGAAACGGCACCACGAAGTATGTTCTCATTCACGAGTCCCATACATTACAAGCAGTGGTGTAGCGATAGACTAATCGCGTACCTGGTACCTGGTTTTTGCGAAGAACCTACCCGCGTTTGCAGCTCACATAACGTGAAGATCATCTGCGTAGGGTGCTCTCTATTACAATTTAGGCGCGCCCAAAACTTGTTTTTGAATATCGATACAGCTAACGCCAAACACCGGGTATGGTAGACAGGAAGCAGAGGCGGTGCCCGGTATGCGACGTCGGATATGTGTTCCGTGTAGAAGGTAGGCGAGTTGTCCAAGTCGGGCAGCGAGAATAGCTGAGACTCTTAACGAACGAAGGATTGCGGTATAGGTCAAGGAGGTCGGAAACAATTTAGACTGAAGGTAGATTTTGCAAACGTTTCCCAGTTGTAAACCACTTCTGCACCTTCCTCCGGAAGAAACGCCACTAAACTTATTGGAAATCCTGAAAACAATACAAATATGCAAGAGAAAGCGTGCACAACACGTATCACATCATATTACAGAGTAACACCAGAGATTAGTAGTCAACGGTGCCGAAGAAACCCCGTTGTCTCTGGACGCCATTGAGATTTTGCTTCTATAAACGCCGACGTTGTCTCCTGGTGTTGAAAAAATATATGAAATACGTCAGCTGGGACTTCGACTGATTCAAAAATTGTTACTCAGCTTCGCACGCGGCGTAATTTATTTCGTCTCTACCCCATTTCTGACCAAAATTTGACCATTGTATGATACGGCGCTCGCGTGTATTCTTTATGTGTTCGTATATATTGAATACCATACTTGACAGTGGTCGCAGACGCGTCTGTTCGAAACGAATTACGACAACAGGTTCGTTCACACGCGAGAGCCCCAAGCGCCGCTCTTCGAACGATCTAAAACGCTACAAGGTGGATCACTACCACCACTGAATGGTATGGTAAACCGACGTATGCACTTGATATCTACCTTAATACCAAACGTGTGGGCGAGGTGCAGGCCCAGAGGGAGAGACCATACCCTACGTCTCATGATGAAGCCCTCATCCATGTTGTTGTTTTCTAATCCGTGATTACATTTTTTTGTTTTAGCTGTAATACTAACGCAATACCCGTAATGGGCGCCTCTGATTTAGGGTACCGTACATCCTGAAGAATATTCCATAAAGAAAGGGAAGAAAGTGAAGCGTATCCATTGGTGACTACCAGTTGCAAATTTTGCTTGTGTTTCACTGAAATATTTGTTCTTGAAGTAACGCCAATACATCTCGATTACTACTGTGTTTTAATTTTCTAAAGTCGGTGGTACGTCTTTCGTTGCCGTTTGAAAAAAGACGATCGGATGGGTGCGTCGTGTACTGCACAAACGATATAGTTTTTCTCAATAATTACACCAATTGTCCTAGACATGTCGCGTTCACTTCAAACTGACACACGCCTCTTACCACAGCAACGATCCAAGTTGTGTTCAAGGGGGACGCTGTGAAGATGCAAACAAGTTACCACAATGGTCACCCTCCCTTCTTCGTTCCCTCGTCTTCGCCATCACATCCGCGCTCTCTTTCGTTTCAAGTGTACAAGAAAACGTAAGAATCAACGGTACTGCTCACTGGAACCTGCTGGGATACTGCATAGCGCTGAACGTGCGGCACGGCGACAGCTTCACGAACGTCTAGTTCACCTTGTATTATACTCCACGAAACATATCTCCTCTATGGGACCGTCGCTACCAGACTTTCCTGATGGCCAAAGAAAGCCGCGCCATCGGCAATCAACGGCAGTACATGGACATCCGGGAGAGGCACCTATCCGGAAGCGCAATGCAAGGCTTGCCAATCGCCGTTCACGGCATGCCACCAACGTCGGCATATGTCGCCTTCTTAGCATGATCCTCGCGGCCCCGACCAACACGCTTCTTCCGGGGCGCTCGGGAATTGGCAGGGGAGTAACCGCGGCTCCCTGCTCATCCGCGACGTCTAGCATGCTGGCGGCAGGAGAAGTCCAAACAGTGACTGTAACACCCTTCACGACATCTAATATCACGACAATGTTCGACTGTGAAGACGGAAACTTCGAGGTGTTTTGGTCTGGCGCCGTCAGTGTGTCTGACACTATCGTTATCGGGGAACGTACGACAGTCACGGTCTTTGGAGATCGAGCGACGTCGGTCGTTACGACCGACGACATAACAAGCGGCAGCACTGGCATCGCTAACACGTCGTTAGGAAACAGCAGCTCTAGCAGTGAAGACCACCTTGCACAGCTTCAGGCGAGCAGACTAACACTCCCGAGCGGGCTGTCTTCAGGGGTCGTGGGCGTAGGGCCCCCGGACGAGTCTGCATTGAACGACACAGTCGCTCTTTCCGGCCCCCTTTTTTACGTCAACGGAGGGAACCTCACACTGCGAGACTTCATTGTTCGCGATGGGTATGCTGTCGATGCTAATAGCAGTGGTAATTCGAAAGGAGCCGGCATCTTCGCGGTCAAGGCGCAGATCAACATCACCCAGTGCGAGTTTAGCAACAACCTCGCCGTGGTCTCGGGGGGCGGAATCTATGCGGACGAATCGACCGTCGTTGTGCTGGACTCCGTTTTTGAAGGGTGCAGAGCTGGGTTCCAGTCGGTGTCCGGAGACGAGGACGCGGAAGGCGCGGGCGGGGCCATTTGGGTGAGAACACTCATCACGCGTATTGGATTGAAAGATGAATACTATCGCTAAGGAGCAATTTTATTAGCGACCTCTAGATACCCCCCCTATACGGGTTCCACCGTTTGACTGCTTTACTATGAATGGCTGATGGATCTGCTCGAGGGACTTAGTACCGGTCCGTTGACAATCCAATCATTTGCAAAAAATCGTTTATTTCATATAATCGCACAGGAGTGCTGGTCGGTCTGCACGAAAACTCGTTGTTGGAGTTGTGTTTGTGCTAGGCTGCTGACCTTGTGCGAGAAGCTCAAAATTCGCAGCACCAACCCTGCGGTCGTATTGCTGCCGGACGAACGACCGAAGCTGAGGGTCTCTACCATGTCGGCGGTCAACCCATCTGTTGAAGAACCTACGACCCTTGCGGCCGAGTATTTTAACCCCTTAAAGTAGACACCACACTTGAAATCATACCATTAATAAGCGTTCCTTACATGTTCGTCGACAGTGCCACAAAAGTGGGTTGCACATTCGGTCTAGGTTGCCGGGGGTTAGAATTGTTACAGTTGTGATAGCTCTCCATTTGAGAAGCATTGTTTAAATTTTACCTGGTCAGCCCCACCACATCGGGAGCATGGGCGCGCATCATATGCGCCCCTTTTTTGCAGGCGCGTGCTCCGATTTGGCTCCTAAATCACCTCTACACATTTCCCGACCCTCCTGAACCCTTTCGAGGCTCCGAGAAAGCAACTGACACACGATTACCTCGGCGATATCAACCGGTAACGAGCGGCATGATCGCCCAGCAGTGTCGTAAGGATCATGCTGCGCCCGTTCCGTACGAATCGCTTGCGTCGGCACTAATTACTCCCGAATCAAGTAGTGGCAAAATAGCTATATTCATCGTTTCTTACCGCAACTGGTTCGCTCTCGAAACCCATTAATGTTGTTCTTGATGGGGCGGCTCCATATTCTTGACCCAAATCCAAGACGTTTAAAAAAAAACGTCACAGGGGTAGGCGGACACTTCAACATTTGTGCGTTGAACTTCTTGCGCATCAGCCGTGTAGTGCAACACCATACACTGTCTATGATGTACAGGAGTTCCCTCGGTCGAGGGGGTGCCAATGTGGAGGACCGGCCTTAGCATGAAGCGTTTCACTCCTGTCGTAGCCCTCGTCAGCAGAAAAATCTCAAGCAACCCTGGAACAACGCGACGAGGGTTATTCGCTTGATCCCAGGTTGAACTCATCGTGCCGCAGTTCTGTAGTACGCCAAACAAGTGCCGTAGCATACTGCTGTGCCCGCAGCACAACCCCTCACGACGTAGTTCCGGCCTCTTCGAACTCCTACCGGAGTACGTTGACCGATGCCTGACAGGCCAAATCCATTACGTATAAACGAAAGGTTTCATCATCAAGCGCAATATACCAAACAGATTTCAAGTACGGTGCCACTTGTGTCTTTTGAGGTTGGAAACCATTTGCATTGCGCCCCCCGTATGAACGTCTATAACGAAGCACGCCCGTCAAATTTCCCTCACCTATATGGCAGGCCAAAAACTCCTTTGTTCTGGTCGACGGCTGCCTCTTCGAGAGCAACTACGCGGGTGAAAAAGGAGGTGCTATTCATCACGAGGACAAGCACATCTCTATCGTTGGTTCTGTTTTCTACAACAACAGGGCGGGGAGCGAAAGCGAAGACGACAGTGAGTAGTGCCCGATCCGTAATAGGGTAGCGGTGGGATTTGAGATATGCGCATCTGGCAAATGTCACGAGGTGGGTAGCTTTTTTTCCGGGTGCCCCTTGCGAGAAGATAAACCAATCTCACCATGGCACATCGCTTCGAATGCGTTTGTTGCGCGCAGCCCTACCAACATTTCGAGGCCCTAGATCCTCAACAAATGGACCTGAACCATGCGCGCGACTGATCGAAAGTATTACTTTTTGGCTTGAGCTCAACGGTCGGCAAAAATGCCTAATGATATCCCCCCTTTATGTGAGGTGATTCGTTCTTGTTTTTTCTAAGGGTGTTTTACATTAGTGTTGCGGGGAGCGTAAGTGAAACTAGCAAGCGCGTACTTGTGTGCAGTGACGTTGCAGCACAGTATATGTGGTCTGCAGCCTTCATGTCCATATGAAATACAAGTCGTCGTGTCAGGCGCGTTCTAGCCCTCGTATATGGTTCGTTGAGACCGCTATCATGGGGACCCCTCAGTACCTTGGCCGAGTTTTCATTTTTGTTATGAGTCGAAAAACGAATCTGTTGGCTCGTTCAACTCGGTCAGCTATCCCACGACCTAGGTGTCAAGAGAACAACAAAAAAAAACACGAATGCTATTATGACGATATGCTTGTTTATCGGTATAGCTACTATAGTAATTGACAAGATGATGACGACCTGCCGACAAGAAGCGTGCCCCCTTCGTGGTAGCGCGCGTTTTAGAACTGAAATATTTGAACGATGTCTGTCTGGACACGGTTATTTTAATTGGGGTAAGTTCTATTTCTGTATGAAGGCGATTTGTTTCGATTGGTGTAGGTATGGTTTGTTCAACGCACATCATTGCTCTGTCACGGATCTTCAACAGAGTACCTACCACAAAATGTTGGGGATCCGATCACGTTTCATAGACTAATTTTGCAAAAGACATAACCAGTTGCGGCGGAGTGTGGTGTACACACCGAGCTTTTTGGCGTTACAGGTACACGGTTTTTGTCACAACGGAAGCTGCTAGGTTTGAATTGTAGAACTATTTGACACCCTGTATCACTCTCACTAGTAACGAACTGAGTTAGTTGTTTGCCAGACAACTACCCGCTAGTTGTCCGCAAACAACTAGTTGTACACGATTCTGGACGGATAGTTGTCCACAAGCAACTAGTTGCGCACGATTCTGAACCAACAGTTGTCTACAGACAACTAGTTGCGAACGACTCTGAACCAATGGTTGTCCGCAAGCAACTAGTTGCGCACTATTCTGAACCAACAGTTGTCGACAGACAACTAGTTGCACACGATTCTGAACCAATAGTTGTCTACAGGAAACTAGTTGCGCACGATTCTGGACGAATAGTTGTCTGCAGGCAACTACTGGCCCGGGTAGTTGTCAATATACAACCAAGGGTTATTACTGGTGTCTTAGTTGGTACGCGATATATTCCAACGAGAGTACCTGTTTCGTGTTTTGCATTATATTTTCCCGTGTGTTTGCGCGACGATGGCAACAGCAAGCATCAGCGTCATTCTGGGAGTACTGCTGTAGTGTCGATGTCGTTGGGGAAATCGCTCCCACGTAGCAGGGGGGTCGTGGCCATTATAACCCAATTGGACGTCATGCATATAATTCAAAGCAGCAGCACTGACCTACACGTCGACCTTTAAACTGTCATGTTTGATCGTAAAATGACAATGTGTGCATTCGGCCTTTCTACGCATGACATGCATACATGCGCCTGCCAACTGTCCTGCATAATTACGACACCCCATTACAATTACATTCTGCTGTTTCGTCTTCGTATTTCGCAACTGAGTCAACTTAGTTAGATGTCTGCCATAAAAATACTCGCTAGTTGTTTGCAGGCAACTAGTTACCTACGATCCTTAACGGATAGTTGTCTGTATACAACTAGTTGCCTACGATTCTGACCGGATAGTTGTCCACAGGCAACTAGTCGCGCACGGTTCTGGACGAATAGTTGTCTGGAGGCAACTAGCTGCGCACGATTCCGAACCAATAGTTGTCTGCAGGCGACTGGTTGCACACGATTCTGAACCAATGGTTGTCTGGCAATAACTACCAACTAACATAGTTTTATAAGGTGTGATCTGTTGACACAGGGGCAGCTCAAATAGTGAGGTGCTGGTTCGTACCCCGCGACGGTATAATTTGTCTTTGTCGCGATTGTAGCGTCATCAACATTATCAGCAATTGCAATGTTTTGCTTTATCCGAACACCAGTTCAAAAGTGCTGCGATGTGGGTGTGGTATTCGTTGGCCGTTTGACCTATATGACCTGAACGGGCCCCTCGAAAAAAACGCTTAACGACATTGCTGGGATACAATGATTTGCTTATCTGATATCGGCATTGGCCATTGCACTGTGCGTATGTTGCTCTTCTGTTTTAGTTCCTCAGGAGTAGGGCCTGCTTGAGATGTCGAACGTTTATCGTCCAATCAGGGGAAGAGTCTCGTGATAGGTAGATGAGCTCCTGTTCTAGCGCCCATCATCGTCAATAGCCTGGGAAGAAAACAACCGAACAAGCAAAGGCGGCTTTGACACGCGAAACCGTGGGTGTAACGTTGCGAATCTCTCTAACGTTGGGGGACGAAGGTGTCCAGCTACAGAACTGCACCTGCTGCTGGAAACACACGCTGCTGCAACGTACGACATCGACTCCTCATACGAAGCGAGCACGTGGCAATGGGGTTGCATCCTACCTTACGCTTCTAGCTGAACCCGTACATCGAAATGACATTGGCGCGTGATACATAAAATTAGTCGAGACCTTCTCCTTTGCGACTTTAGTGCGGAAAGCGACTCTATGGATGCCTATTCAATTTTCGGGCCGAGAAGTCAACTATGCCTACTGGAAAAATATCGCAGCATTGTTGGCCTTCCCACAAGATCGCACAAAGCATCGCATACGCCAGGGGAAACAATGTGTACGTATGGCTCACCTCGACTCGATCATACTGAAACATGCGTATGAAATTTTAAGCGCACCCTCAGATGAGCAATGATAGTAGACGTACCATCGTTTAGTTCGCCGAGCGGCTGCGCCCCTCACGTTGACTATAATGTATTCCACCTGTTGGAAGACTAGCACCTTGACACGTTGACCGAGTTGCTCAGACGCTTCTGGTGGGGTTGGTGTGAAGCCCCTCGCGTCAGAAGCAAAAACAAACGAGCCACCACCCCTTCAGCGCTGAATTTCTCGTATACCATACACTGCACTTGAAGGGAACGTTCCTCCCAAACGTTGTTGTGTTTCGTTCAAAAGAGTGATCTGCGGCTGTATACTAACTCGAAGGAAGTGTCATCCCATGCCGAAACAGTCCGAAGTCAGTGTAAGCGAAACAAAGGCGTGCCAAAGCTTTCCGTTGGGCCAAAGTATGGCCGATCTCGACTTTTTAGCCGCCCCAGTATTCAGATATGCTTCCTTTTGCACACTCCAAATTAAAGCTGCGCTTATATTTACCTTCCCAGTATGGCGCGGATACCACTTCAGCACCTGTTGTTTATATCCCCAATGGATGTCCGAAGTATTTCTCGTGGAGCAGAGAGAGCGAGGGAACCACATCGAGTTCTCCATGAGAATTCTTTTATGCACAATGTGCCACGATCCTTGAACTCGCTGGAGCACACTCGTCGTTGCTTCGTCGTTCCTCTGCGTGTATGTGCAGAGGACCCGAAAGGTCAAGGTGCCGACCTCTCCTTTGCGGAATGTGGAGGATCGTTCGACGGCGAGTCGCCGTGTCAGGTGAACGACACGGCGTTTGCCAACGGCTACGCTGGCAGCAAGGGCGGTGCGGTGTCACTTTCGGGTGGCGACGATCCTTGGACCGTGGAGTTTCACCGGTGCAGCGTGGAAAACAGTTCGGTGGGGCACCCCTTCAAGGACGATCCGCAAGGAGAAGGAGGGGCGTTTTCGGTGGGCGAGGGCGTGACTCTTCTCCTGTCTGAATGCCTCATGAAGGACAACTCTTGCGGGAAGAAGGTTCGATTGTTTTGTGTATGGGCGTGAATGTCGGTAACGGGAGGAAACCATGCACGTAATAGTTCAAAATATTTATTGAGGTAGCTGTAGCGTACGTTTGTACAGCATGTGGCTAGGTATTTGCTTCAAATAGATCTCTGATTTTGTTTTTTTCGCGGCAGAGTATCAACCCCGCGCGAAGGGATCGGTTCATCGCGATATTGTTCATTGTATCCACAATTTTAACACGCCCGTAGATTTCTCGTACCTGCCGTACCTTGTAGAGTGACTCGTAACGCGAAGAAACAGATGCTTCTGTTTGACGTCATGTGATAAAAAGATCGAACGGCGGATCAAACATGTACCTAACGCCTGAATATCGAAATGATCTACTAACACCCACCTTTCATCCTTTTTCGTTCCTAAGCCCAGCCTCACGGACCGTCCCTACAGGCTTTGTCCACCCCCAGTATCACGAGTTAGCTTCGAGGCGACCTTTGGCAGTTTTTCCGCTGGATCCAGCGCTCCTGAAAAAGGCAAACTATTATTCGCGCTCCGTCGCGCACAGACGAAGGGGGTTTAACTCGAGCCCCGGAATACGGTATAAGGCGGATAGGCGTCTTTGAGTTACTAACGTAAGCGCGCCAGGACAAAGAGCTGGTTACATTTACTTTGTGGAAGAGTCATGTCCGCACGAGGAAAATACCTCACATATAGTAACTAAGGTATCACTGCCTGGAAAAAGCAGAGCCTTATCGGCTGAGCTAATCTGTCGGGGGCGTGCGTATATCATGATTGATGACTACTGTATTTATGAGTCGGGTACAACTTAGTTTTTCTAGACCAATATATTTACGTGGATGGCTTGGCCGTGATTGGCTACCCCCATCCCACATGGCAGGCGTCGCTCTGTTCTTGCACAGCTATCACGTGCGGCACCGTACGCTATTCGACTATTGTCCTCGAATCATGGCTGGGCCCACTGGAGCTCCTGAGAAACAAGCGATGCATGCTGTACCTCATGTGTTATACAACCGGTTGGCGACTTGCGCGAGGGACACGACCTTGAAATCTTGACAAATAAGTCTTAACCGTTCTCCTCCCTAACGCCAGAATCGTGGTCACACATCGAGGGAATTCAGGGGGAGATATTGACGGTTACAAGTTACGGTTGACACACTTTCCCCAGTGTGACCGAAATAAGTGAACAGACAGATGGCGCGGTGCTTAACATTTCCAGCGACAAATCGAAGGGCTTGCGGGTGCAAACTGTTGTATTGGGGCCTCACGCTGGTTGTAGAGGGTGATATAACACCAACCTTCCCATCGTTGTGATCGCTTCCCCGAAGACATGAACGGAGTATAAACCCGAGTATGGATCCCACCTTCTGCAATTGTCTTCACGGGGAAATAATCTGACCCAACACGCAGGGAGGCGTTCTGGTGCTTTCGTCCGGGAAAAGCTTGGGCGATCCAGGCGCCACTGTTATCATGCGAAACTCGTCATTCAAGTCAAACACAGCGGACAGCGACAGCGGAGGAGTCGTGAACATGGCAGAATTCACGACGGCTGTCGTTTTGGGGGGCGACAACGTGTTCGACGGAAATGAATGCTACGGGGATGGGGCGGTATTTGCAGCTGGGCTCAACTCGACAATCACCATCGAGGGCGGTCTCTTTATCAACAACCACGTCGAGGAGGTAAGGGGGCAACCAGGCCTCGAGGTACAACAAAATGTGACAGACTCCTCACGGCAAGACGTCTACCCCTTAGCAAAGGGACGTGCTACGATGGGGACCATTATGCATGTCCGGTTGTCTTTGTCTCTCATAGCTCCTATGTGGTTTTCGGATTTTGTCATGCTTGGAGTTCGCGATATTCGCTGTCATCGGGATTCTTTAGTCGCGTTGCTCCGTCAAAGTGTCGTCAAATTTACTTTCTCGCAGCGACCTGACAGCGGTAGTGGAAATTGTAGGCGGCTCCCCCTCGAGAATCTCGCGTCCCGATAATCCTGTTTGATGTAAGCGAAGCTCGACTTTCAATCCACTAGTCCGAAAAACCCGATATTAGGGGCTCTGACCAACGTTAGATATGCCCGATCGATGTTGGCTGAACTCGGGCACACAACTAAATCAAAAGTGAACCACGCGTGCTACGATCGGTGTTGGGTGCAGTAAAATCCACAAACTGTGGCTCGCCTGTACCTTGAGCGTGTGGCCTCCGAAAATAATTTAGAATTGTTGTGTTCAAGGTGCAAATACTACGGGGGTTCAAGTGGACCTGTAAAGGGTCCCCAGGCTTTGTTTTTTTCATCATTGCGGGAGCGCCTAGAGCATGTCACATGTTCCTTGATATACCTGGTATGTATAGGTTGGGTGTCGTCGACTGGAGGCGACACTCTAAGTAACGCTCCATATTTGCGTGAACTGTACAACTGGGTTGTGTTCTTTTTTTTTGGCGGCCAGCACCGCTGGCGGTCGAGTTCAAGGTGGGAGAATCTCCCTTCTCACAGATGGATAGATAGCATCACATAGTGCGTATGTAGTACAGAACCATACGAAGAAGATTCGTCGCGGTCTTTGGAACTGCCCACAAAAGAAGCGGAACCAGTTCATATACGCTGTCATCCATATGCAGGAAATCATGAGTCGAGAGCGAGTATTGATAGGATGCAGCTCACCCTTTAGACGACGCGTCGAATACCTCACAGCGCCTCGCGCTTATCGTGATAATTATTTGCCGTTATGATGGACACCCGACGTGCAAAGTCCCGGTATTGTGATAGTACGTCCCCCGCTCCCGTCACAAGCTGTTTTCTGTAGGATGCAGCTCCTCGTTCGTGCGACTCGCCGGACTTCTCATGGCGCTTCGCGCTTGGTGCAAGCAATGTCTTCCGGGTCCGTGAAAACTCGCCCTTATACCATTGCGAGGGTTCTTTGTCATACGACTACGGCTATGCATGATATCGAGTACACCTCTCCTATCGAGAACACTCCTGCCACCTCCACCCGCACCCCCCCTCCCCATTGCAGCTCGAAGGCTTCTCGGCAATCCTAGAAGAAACCCCTTCTCGACACGTCAATACTTGGCCTAACCACACCTTACCGCGTGGTGTAGCAGACGCATTGCCCTGTGTGTCCACGGTGCTGTAATTTTGTTTTTGTAAACATTAATAGTATCACGAACAGAGTGTAGATAATAACTCCTGAAGCACATCGTACACCGCGAAGGGTAAAGAATGAAATCAGCGCACAATGAACAAGTATGAAAAAAAACTTAAACGTAGGTACGAGTACAGAGTTCATCCAAATAGATTGGAACCGAGAATACGCAGGCGCATACGCAGCGAGAAAACACTGTACGTTTCGTCTCTCTGATCTGTTCAACTTTCGTCGAAGTCAGTTCAAATCGAGACAAAACCAGGTGTACCTGGCTTTTCGAGTCAAAATCACGCACGAAGTCAGTCTGGACAAAAACAAGGGCCCTGGCGTGTGAATCGTACTTGTGTATAGTGTGTCACTCAGTTCGTCCCCAAAGTCCCCAAATGTACCTGTACTTAAATAAGACCTCAACAAAAATACACCAGGTACTCTACCCGGATTTCAAACCGCAAACTAGTGTGCAGCACCTACCGTACCACCGATATCAAATGAATTTACTGGAAACTTCGCGCCATCGACGTCAGATAACTGCCGTGACTAGAGAGATATGGACATCAGATGGTATTTTGTTTGGTCGTGAAACGTTCGTTTCGGTCTCGAAAGATATTAGAGGGTCAGCGTCTTCACAATCTCCGTCGGGTGAAGAATCAACGGCACCATTGCTTGTGTTTACGTCTGGTCGCCATGATAATGCAGAGAAGTAATGTACCGCCATTGTACTTTTCCTCAACTACTACAGCAATATATGTCGGTGTTAGATCATGAGTGTGGTACAGGGCCTCACTATGTATTGACGTATACAGGGTAATGAAACCGGGGGTTCCAGACATAGAGTAGCTCAGTACGAAATGTTGATCCTGCATAAGGCCGATGTAAATTACCTACTCTACTACTGTAGTTTCCCTAACGCGTGAACACTATTAGTGAGGGGCTCGCGAGTCGAGCAGTGCAAGCGAGCCGGGCGTGAGCGACGCGGGAACTGGCGACTTTTTCGTGACTCTTGAGCGTTTAAGCGTTTGGATCTCACATATTTCTGACACGTTGGTTCGGATTTGATTCGTTAGGGTGGAGGATGAAGAACGATGCTTTTTTTTTGTGCCTCTGAAACGAATTACCCACCAATGAAAATTAACCTGCCTACGGCCGCCCTCGTCCGGGTGCGACCAACTTATGATTGGGTGAGGCTCCGCTTGTACAACGCATGTTTTTCAACGCATTTCTTGCCCTTGTATCCTGCGCCACCGGTCGCAACAGAGCGGGGCGGTGATTTGGTCAAAAGGAACGCTACTGATCGTCGACGGGAACTTCACCAACAACAGGAGTCCAGAAAACGGAGGAGTCCTCTTCGCCTCCGAGTTTAGTAATTTCACCTTGGCAGGCGGATATTTCCAGGGTAATGAGGCCCAGGACGGCGGCGTTCTCCATGCGATCGTAGATTCCATCGTACATGTCAAGGGTGGCGTGTTTTCTGGGAACGTCGCGTCGAGCGAGGGCGGCGCCTTTTGCCTCCTCGAAGGGGCACACATCGAGGTATGTGCGAAGGGAAATTGTGCTTCCATAAATTATGTGCCGTTGTGTTTTGTTGATATATTGCAATTTAGGCTTGTGGTTGGTACCTTCGTTAGCTTTGGTGTCGAAAACAAGTAAGATGACTGCTTATTGCTAGTCCTGTTACGGTCGCATGATGAGTTGAATAGCCTGCTGTTACAGTGGAGCGCAAATACGTACAGCTGCGTGGCAAGATTTTTACGTGGGTCTAAACCGACAGTAATACTAAATATATTTGGGATGCGACCGAGTACATACTGGATATTCCTACAGTAGTGTAGGTCAGGGAAATTTGTCAATAAATGCACCCCTCGTTGTAAACATGTTGGCATGAATGAGGCTGGTACAAAACCTCCAAAAGTTTGAGAGTGGGTTAGGGTAGGCATGGAGAGAAGTGTTGTCATTGATGTGGGCTGCACACTTTTCTTGAGTATTACTATATGGAGGACTACGATCGGTACCAGTCGAACTTTCATACGCAGGCCTTTCTAGCTGACGAGCTGCTCCGGTTATTGAGTTCCCGGTATTCCATCATGTTCCCACACCTCACTTGATCAGCACCCGTTGGAGCATTGCCGGGTGCAAGCGTTTCTGAGCTCATGACCCCGAAGAGGTTAACTTGCCGTCGACCGACGATAACCTCTATGTGCATGTCTCAACTTTATTCAACCGCACAACCAAAATGACGTCATCGGGTGCATTAAATGCTGCTTACTCGGTAAGTTCTACCGTTCAGGAAACATCGAGTCCACTAGTGTTTCCCTCCCCGCCGGTTGATTGGTCGGCATGGGAATATCCGTCTGATCGAGCCTGTAAATTTTCTGTATTTCATTTGTCTGGAGGCTCCCGAGAAACAACTCTCACACTGATGCGGTGCTTCGCTGCTGTCGTACCCACTGCGCCTAAATGTGTTTTGTCTCTAGGGTTCCGGAATGTGGCATTTTTTTCACGTGGAGCCACGCATATAACGTCGCCGTTGTTCCCAGGCGGCCGCCCCATCCGACAAGTTTGAACGGTAGCGGTGGCTTTTTATTGTTTGGCTTCCTCAAATGCAGAAGCCAATTGATGTTACCCGAACCACTGAACGAAGAGCTAGGAGTATTTGGATCGAGTTATTTTATCGCTCCCTGGTTCTACTATACAACAGATACTCTGCTCAGATGAATGCCTCAATTTCACCAATAATTGCCGTACCCGAGGAGTCTAACCGGCCAGGTAGGTATGGCATCGAAGCGTGATATCATTAACATTAACTTGGTCAGCACCGAGATGTTGCACACACCGGTAATATCATGAGAGCTGTGTCGGTAGGTACACCAGATTGTCCAACCGTATGTGATGAACGAGCGTCAAGTGTTTCCGGTGACCGGGAAACAATGAGGAAAGTATTTTGTGGCGTCCGCAGACAGCGTCAGCTAACACTGTCGTTGCGCAGTCATCATGGGGCAATATGAAGCACTTCTCTTGTACGCATCATGTTCCCCGTTAGGATAAGGGCATTCTGTCCTTTGTAGCTTTTTCGCGAGCCCTTTGGCAGCCCAAACGACGTCTCTTATCGCTTCATCCATCGCCGTGGGGAGCAGCGACGTGCCCAAATCGCATGGACTGTCGTCATCTGCGGCTCCAGGTCGAACGATGAACCAAGATACATGGTATTTCCAGCAGACGCCATTGCATCTTGCCACTGTATGGGAAGTACTTTTGTTTTATGAGCGTTTGTAGTCCGGAGCTGAATTTCGCACCCAAAAATTGCCTCTTTTGTTTTTCGCGCAACCCGACAAACATTCCTGTGCACAACAAAAAAATAACAAAAAAACATCATAAGCATTCCAGACTAACTTGAATTTCCTCACCCAGTGAGCCCCTCCGCCGGTGCAACATCTGCTGTAAGCTGGGAGGCTTGTTTTCGTGATGGTTTACTGGTGTGATTAACTGCCGTTATCTTCGCTCTCACACCAGATAACGGGAGGAAACTTCAGCGACAACAAGGCGGACTTTGGAGGCTTTTTGTACAGGGAAGGTACGGGTACCACGTCGTGCAAGGGGGCATCGATTCTTCAGCACGAAGCCGTCGACGGCGGCGCGATTTACGCAATCGACGGTGCGACCGTGGTATGGGCTTGTGATATACAAGACAACTCGGTGATATCAGCGTCGGCCATGTGAGGATCACTGGTCTAGGTGTGATAACAAGTTTGATATCATGAGATTCTTTTATATGTGTCCTCCCTTGATGGGCTTTGACTCATAATGTGGGGTGGGGGCGTCGACTCATGCAGCGTGCGGTCAGTGTGCGGCCTGAGGCTCTTAAGTTGACCAGCTGTGTTATCGTTCAACACTGACAAACCTGTTTCGGAAGATAGCCTTGATATACCTTCACCTAAACCACAACCCCACGACCAAAACATACATCGGGACACATTCAACAAAAAATCGATATATCGTGTTGTGACTTCCTCGATGGCAAAATACTCCAACCACTAGTCAAGGCTTTGACAAAACCGAGTAAAGCTTGTCTCGGAACCCGATATTTATCTGTAGAGGAAATATGTCAATACTGCATACGAACTCTTACTCTGTAGGTGCTTGCCATAGCTTTTCGTCGAATATTTTTCGAGTAGAAGATGGTGTTTCGGTCAATATATTTTTCGTTGCTTCCCTAAGGTAGGATGTAGAAAAATATTCGGCTTACGGCAGACGAAGGTTATCAATACTTCGCAGGCTCGTAGGACGAAGTGGAATTTTTGTCTCGCCCGAAAACTGTTTTTGTTCATGATGAAAGCACGAGCGCCTCACAAACGAGAAAATATTTTGAAACACAACCACGACTGGAACAAGAGCGTCATGATATTAGTGTTCAGCTCCTGTGTTGACGACGAGACCCTGCATGCCAGCTTGTTTCGATCTTGAAACAACTTTTTATAGTTTAGACCTCTTGGACTAATGTGGTTTTATTGGAAACGAAAATCAAGAAGAGCACCCTTGATGTGGTTTTTGGCGTAGCTCGGTTTCATGGGCATGGAAGTGACTAACCTTCAAACGCCGCTGGGCATTTTCAAAAGTGAAAGATCGCCTTGAAGAACAGTTTGTTTTGTAGGGAAGGCTTGCGATTGCCGTCAGCAGTTCCGGGTGGTTGGTTATGCGATTGCCGTGGTATTACTTCCCTGACTAAGCTTGTTAAGCCTGTGCGCGATGATGCCCGACGCATGCTTTCGTAAAAGATTAGATGTCCTGCACGTTTTTGGTCGGCCTGGAGAATCGTGGAGGGGTGTATCGTGCTTCGATATGTCGTGTGTGTCTTCTAGCTGACTGGCGCAAAATGCTACCACCGTATCCCACCCTGCCACAGATACGCACGTGAGAACACGAAGGTTGTTCTACAAGATATGTCGCTCGTGGACAATAGCGTGAGTCGGGGCAGCGTTATCGTCCTCATCTCCAGTTATCTCGAGACCTTTCAGGTGAGGCGACCAAGATGTCGGATATAGGTCGACCAAACTGGAGGCAAACTAAGCGAACCTTGCCCAAACACGTACACGCTGGTCGGCTACGATCAAATATGAAGTCGGCATGTTGACTGGCAAGGGGCTGGGCAAGAACGACACACATGCGATATTAGGCTCTGCCGGCGTATCGTACACAGTTTCGAAGCATCGGATTGAGCATAGCGCTCTTGCCGAAAATAGAAAAAACAGTACCTGGATGGTCACAGACGTCTCTAAAGGGTTCTGCCAGCATCAGAATAGTCACAGTAGACGACGGGAAGACGGTGGTGTCGCCGTCATGGTCCGCGCGACGACAGTGGTGTCACGGACAGGCCTCAATCGAGGCGTTGTAGGATAGACGTCCACCGTAAAGCTCCATATAAGTCACCCGCAACCTGACTTCAGCAAAAATCAATTTTCATCACGATGGGTAGTCCCATGACCCAAGTAAACAAAAAAATGTATTTTTCGGAACAAAAATAGAATTCCGGCGATTTGGGATCAAGGAGCCCTGTTATTCAGAAACGAAATAGTAGGAAAGTGCTGCCTGTCTGTAGTAAAACGCATCAAAAGCCTCACCGGAATGAGGCCTGCAGTTGTTGCTTGTCCGTGTAGAGCTCCAAATTGTTTTATTTCCTCGACCGGTATTGAAATGCACCTGGAAGGGCGAAAACATTTCGAACGGAAAGTAGGTTCGCTCCACGTTTTTCACGAAACGTTAGTCACCGTTAAATGTGTAAGTCACCAACGAGACATCAACTGTACACCGTATGTAATCTCTTAACTATCGCATTTTTTTCGCATTGCCGTCTCAACCATACCCTAAGGTAGCACACGACCTGTATTCAGGCAACCCGAAGAACGCCCGCCGTTCCACAGAGTACACCCCCGGACAATAAGAGGATGCCGCGTTGTGCTCTTATGTGGGTCACGCACCCCTTATAACGTTCATGAGAATGTCGACTCCACAAGGCTCTGCCCCTCACGCAATCCACGCGCTCAAGATAATCGGTTGAAGCCAACTGCGATACACCGACCTTACTATTTTTAGTGGCAGTCTACGCCCCTATGACCGAATCTTCTGTCCATAACAGTCAGGATTAGAGCAAGGCTGGTGTATTTTCGCCTAGAATACGTGAGGGTTTTCCCCGAGCTGGATTGACCAGAGGAAAAAAAAGGCATGCTGCGTCCCCCCATACCCGAACCACGACCACGGTTGAAGCAGGAGGATAAAGGGCGAAGACATTTAACTATATACGAGTAACGACGACTAGTTGTCATTGCAACATGAACCAACCAGTGTGTGCCCTTGAAGAACACACAACTTCGGAAACATACCGTACAATAAATGGCAGGTTGAATTCCGCGATTCCTCGATGACCTTGGAGCTCTCGGCGGTCCAAGTGAACGCAGGCTCGAGTTTCATGGCCGAAGACACTGCTTTCACAGGCTTCGCTTCAGAGGTCAGTGCGGATTACATCTTGGTTGTTCAACTCTGATCGACCTTTGCAATTTATTATCTCTGCCGTGGCCGTCAGCAGTCGCGGGAACGTGTCGAATTTATTGAGGGCGAGAAGCAGGGGGGCGAGACAACATTTGTGAATGTACCAAAACGACCAGGGGCGAAATTCCCCTGTTGCCTTTGCTCTGTTGTTTTCGCGTCGACTACTTTTCGATTGAACAGACAGTCGTTTTCAGCGAAGGTGATCTCTTCCTGGACAACTGCGACTTCAGCGGTAGCACCTCGTCGGTACTGGTCTTCTCGGAGACAAACTCTACCGCAGTTATCAGAAACGCTGTTCTTGGGGACAACAACTGTGAGCACGCAGCAATGGTCTAACGAATGCGGTTATTGACCAATCTCAGTAGCTTCCCCATGCAACGTTATACGGTAGTAGTAATTCACGGTTCTCCATGTGGCTCCCCAGTTTGAAATCCACACCACAAGACGAGACCCAAACATTTGCACAAAAACAAGGCAAAAAATACGCGAATTTGTCTTCGGTATGTCGCGGTTTAGGTTGGTAAATACATCATTTTTAGTGTTTTGTATCAGGAGCCTCTCAAAATCCACGTTCGGTCTAGTCGAAGTCTTGCATTTTTATCGTAACACGCATACCTTCCCTTTCTTGGCGCCCAATATGCTCCAGACCATATCCGGGTTGGCAGTTCCAGCGCCACCGGAAAATGTTGCTGAGTTTATACAGTATTCTGACGCCCTGTCTGTATCCTGTTTGAGAATTTTCGCTTGCTTCAACTGTGGGCATCTGCGTACAAACATTTTTAACTTAGTGCTTCCTTGTATCATGTATGTTGTCCCCTCACGTCGAAGCGCGATACACGTTTTCAAGACGGTCGACACGGCAGAGGTGGATCATCTTAGCGCACTCCTGCCTTAAGGGGCTCTACGCCTTGACTCATCAACGACCAACTGTGACAAATATTCTACAATCTACCAGATTCTTGTCAGGTTGGACTTGCAACTGACAAATCTCATTACACATCAAACGTAAATTCACTGGATAGATTAACGGGTTCAAGCTGCCGCGCCATGTAGGTACGTCTTGGACGTGTAAGACGTGCAACAACAGCAATCGCTGAAGCATGGATCTCTAACCTCTGATACGCAATTCTGGCCCTGACAAGAGGGGCGACTTCGTCGGGACGGTGCTCCCATTGTTTTGGAGATGCTCACACGAGTCGCTCTTTGTGGCACCCAACATATGGATTGCCGGCTTTGAATCCAAAGCAACCAATCAGGACCGGTGTGTGTATGCGACTGTGTCACATCCAATGTACGGCAGTAATGACACTATCCTACAAAGTACAACAGTAGGGGCTCCCCTCCGGAAGTGTTCAGAGAGTTATCTTAGTGTCCGAAGCGTGCGATCCTTCCGGTGGGAAGTTTTTTCCCCTCATCGCATTTCCTTTTACATACCGTCTTGTAGGATGCACACAACGTCCCGATGAACACCCCCATCATATTTTTTCTGCACCCGTTAGATAAGGCTCTCGTCGAGGCGAGCTCGAGAGTCGGAGACTTTCCGAACGCCAATTCCTTCACGAACGCCGAACACACGTGCCAAGTAGAGGTGCCATCGGAGTCCGGAGCGATAGAAGATTCATTCGCCGCTAATCTCGTAAAGCATATATGCAGCGAAGGGTCTGCGTGCCTGGAAGGAGACCTGGGCGTGTACTGCGAATGCTACTACCCCCAGAGGACTATCAACAGCTCCAAGCAGGTCATCGTTCATTTAATGTTATGTGACGCTTCCGGTAGATGTTTTTTTGCAGGAGTCCTCTGTGTGGTACCAGCCTCCGGCTACGATACCCACTGTAAAAATGTATGTAGTGTTCCAAGATAGTTTCTTCAACTGCATTTCGTCTTGTGAATGATGACGTAGCCGCTGCCACCCCTTGGTATGGATTGGCACACCAGATGTCGAAAATCCCGCGAGTATATTCCCTGGTAGTTGTCGTTCGGAGGTGATACGAGATGGTATACCCCTTCGACTCGTCACGCGTACTAGCATAGCTCCTGTAGTCGTCGTGTACTGTCTTCGTTCATCGACACTCTTCCTGTTGAGCCCGTTGTGGTGACAACGTAGGAGATCTCACGGAAACGGCCATCTGGTCAACGTCATCGTCATCGAGGTGAAATGCACCAGCCAGCCCCCAGACTTTGACGTTCAATATAATATTCCATCACCCCGTACAAGAATCTGCTGGTCGAGAGAAATATACGTTACAGGGACATGTTGAGTTGTGCTTTAGCCTCCCACGCGTGAACATCGTACTGTCGTTCTCATTTGGTTGTTAAGTCGGCTGTGGTGTAAATTCGATGTGCTTCAGAACAGAGAGGATGCAGCGATCAGCTACTGCTGCTGAAGCCGGGATAATGATGACATTTTGATATCCATCCTTGCTCCCACCTTACACGCTATTCGCTGATCGGACTTCATCGCTATCTTACCATGATCGTACGTTCCCCCCCTCTCCCTACTGCCTTCTCACAATATGCCTCTTTACGTGATAGGAGAGGTGTATCAGCGGGGACACTTCGAAGCTCGACCTCAAGTTGAAAGAAGCAGGGCCGCGAGATACATTCTTTTCCCCGGAACTAGTCGAGGGGGACATCCGCTTGTGGTACGATACAGAAATCGACCAGGTAGAGGCATCTTCCAGCGCAAGCGACACCGACAAGAGCGGAAGCAGCAGTGGCAATTTCAGCGCTGACGGAACGGGTAGTGGTGTCATGTGGAGAGTGCAAACGTTAAACCAGACGTCATTGTTGGATTGGACAGTATTCCCGTCAAGCGGGTTGCTCCTGCCGAATCAAAGGTGTGTCCGTGCAGTGCCTACTATGTTCCTCGGGTGCGGTTCTGACTGTAGCCTACCACACTTTTCCATTATGTCGGGTGCCAAAGCGGCAGCAGCCTAGTCAAGGGCGTTTGTGAACAGTACTCAGTACGTTCATATCTTCAGTCCACTTTGGGCACCTCGGCCGAGTTACGCACTCTACAAAACCAGTGTGGTATTTTATGCTTCATTTTTCGTATTTTTGGTCCGGTTGTATTCTGCTTGCATTGCATTGTTTTGTTAGCCGCACCGAAACAATTTTATCCTCAGCTCCGAGTACTGGGTGAGTTACAGTCAGTGGTCCTGCTTAGGTACGCAAGTGCTCTAAACTCTTAGGGCCAGCTGCGCGCGTCCCATACCGAATAAAAATCAATGGCGTCAATGATGGTGAATCAAACACGATTTTACCGCCTTCACCCAGAAATGGGTCAGATCGTGGGCGATGATTCGTTCGTCGCCGCTTTTTTTTCCTTGTGATCGATCTCGCGCTGCAGTGTAACCTTGAGGGTTGTCACCCAGCCTGACGATCTTTTCGACGGCACCACCTACGCTACCTTCGGTGCCATGGACTTTCGTCACAATCTCGATACTTCGGCAACTACTGTCACCGGCGACGACGACAGCGGTACAGAAAATACCTCTGCGGCCGACGCAGCTGTCGCCACGGTGATGATGGAGGTGACCTACTACCATTGTGCGTCCGGGAGCTTCTGGAACCTGACTCGAGCCGCCAAAGAGGGCACTAATTCGAGCCGTGGGGACTGCAAGCTCTGCACAGAGGAGATGGGCGGCACGCCAGAGGTTATGGCGCGCACGGAAGTTGTTGAATGGGCAGATCGATGGGTTCAAAGTATGGGTCATTTCTCACACTCGCGCCTCCATGATACGATATGGGTCCACCCACAATTTGAAGGGGGCTCCTGAATTGAATACCTTCTTTAAGAACTGGTTGTAAGAGAGAATTCCTACTTTATAATCCGGGCCTACGTATGAAAATATTCACTCGTAATAGACGTGGTGTTCAACAAAAAGACGTGTCGGATATGCGAAGAAGGTGGCCTGTTTCGCTAGCTTCCTCGAATAAGTAGCGCTGGCGGTCAGAAACGTTTGCGAGTATTCAAGTGACGCGCTCTCCGATCAAAATTGCACATTTTGTTTTTCCCTCCTGTATGATGCAACTCCGCTCTTGTTTCGCTAAAACTACAACCGGCAATATCTATAGTAGGTCATGAGATAAGGCATCACCGATTGCAATAGGTTTATTTCCAAATCAGGTGTAAGGTAGGGTCTAAGAGCTACTCGAGTGCGGAGCCTCCGAAAATAAGTGGTGCGCTTCTTTTGGAAAATGCGTCGTCTGTCTTGTTCACCCCGATCCTGGTACAATCGCTGAAGGAATACGACTGGCTTGTACGTTACCTCGATCATCCATTTTCCCCGTCAGAGCCGCCGGCAGCAAATATTCGCTTCCTGTCTTGCAATGATGGGAGTTGGCGTCCCAAAAGGCTGGAGATCCGTCGACCAACATATGACTGTTTCGAAGAGCGGTGACCATCATCGGTGGAATCCCTAGGGTTCAATGTCCGTACCTCATGCTCCGCGCGTTCGCTGTTCTCACGATTCCCATAAAACGCTTGACCTCTTAATGTTACGCTTTCTCACCGACAGCGGAGTTCAAGACGTGGCACATCCTGAAACTTAGAACCCCGTGCATCCTTCTCCCCCGTTGCTGATCCAGGGGGTAGATTGTTCTGGTGCAGGTGCGACGATCGAAGCCTTGCCTATCAGAGAAGGGTACTGGCGTGCCACGACCAACGGGGTCTTCATCCGCGAATGCTTTAACGAGGTAGAGACGTATTGCAATACAGTATCACGCACAGACAGGGTATTCATTTTTCGACCGAACAACTGTTTCGCACGCTCCCGTTTGCGCTATAATGCTTCCTTGAGGGTGTACAACCAACATTAGTTATGACATTTGTAAATGAATATGCGGGTTGCGGATCAGGGACAGCTTACAATGTTTGAGGAGTCCGGTTGTGTCGGGCTTTGGACGATATTATCCGGGGGCTAAGGAAAAATGCACTGCGAGACAACGCAGGTACGACCTCCACCTTAGCGTAACGTCCGAAATACACGATGTGCCGAGAAGTTCTTAGGATCCTTCATAATGGTCGTATTTGTGGTGTAGTCCGGTTTTCGATAAATGCGCACTCGGTTCATATGTCATGGACGCGCAGTGCGCTGGATAAAGAAGAGGCCAGGCGCACAAGCCACAATGAGGTTACAGTGCCAGGATGGAGCTCGATAGATGTACTGCAGTAGTAGGTGCACCCATCGCCGGCTTGTCGTCGCGGTACAAGCAGCACAATAGTTCCCGCACAAGCTGAAGTCTCAGACGAAAACCTTTTTTTAGGACATCGGGTTGTTGTCCTTGATGTCGATAGTCCCAGGTATGTCGGCTTGTCACCAGAAATTACGTACGTACTTACAATTAGTTTGGCACCATTCGTGTCCTGTAAAACGAAGCGATACTAAAACCTAAACAGGATCATGTACCGCATACCTGGTATTGCCTTTCTCCAGGTGTTCCTTTTAATAGCGTGGGTAAGGCAATGTAGTTCTATTACTAAAGAGATCCCAGTGAAGTTTAAACGTTTTTCGATCGGCGAATGCATGTGACAGACGTTTAATTTCTCAAACAAACGCGCCTTTTGTCAGCATTTGTGCAAATTCTGGTTTTGCTCTTATTTGTGAATTACGCGTAACTCTGGCTGTCACGATGGAGCAGCGACATTGCACGATGGTTGTACAAACTGCGTCGCGGAAAGGACGCGTGTTTTTCTCAAGTTCATGATAGCACTTTTGACGCTGCGCGGGTCCTGCCCTGCCCTATCCACATCCAAATACGACATGGCCCCCCTAAACACAACGAGAGTGAACGATACACGGGGGAAAAGAACCATGACCACTCTCGAAGTCTGAGATATGTTGTCCTGGCCTTCATGGGACTTGATAATCCGGCCAACACGATATACCACATGCCGCCGGCGTGAATAGTACGTAGAAGTCAAGGAAACAGTCAAGGAAACGGTTTTCTTTGACACGTCATTCCGCGAGGGCGAGTGCGGTGTCTTGTGCACTGTTCAGCTCATTTTTGTTTAGCAGACCATTTCCCAGGTGATGTTTTTGGCCAGACGTCGTCCACCGTGTTTTTTTTGTACATTCAACATGCTACAGGCTTCGTGTTCGACTCGTCCGACAGCATTACTTGCACTGCTCTGCTCATTTTTCCAACAGGTCTGGCTCTTTTAATGAGCACCTTTTGGCTAATTTGACATGTTAGCACCTTCCGGATAGTCTGACATGTTTGCTGGAATTGGTGGACGTTGAACAAGATCAAGTATAGATGTTGACCGCAGAGTGGCCAACAAAATTTTCGGCCGTCACGCTCAAGATCATTTTGCTCCTTTCGTGAGGCGCCCATGAATAAAACCACTACACCCCCACCGTGGCATATTAAGTCATCCCACACACTTTGTTTGCCTTGGACTCATTGTGTATGCCGTGCGCACTATCTGCACGTACTTGTTACTGGCTACGGTTTTCGTTGCATCTCCCTCTCCCTACATTAGGACGCCTGCACCGGTGGAACGGTGGTCCAGGGAGCGGATGACTACTGCGGCGAAGGCTACCGAGGACCCCGTGAGCGACTGAAATTTTAGTGTTGAGGGTATTGCCATGAGCGATTCGTTTTTTCCTTTCGGGGATACCGTCGATATTCGACAGGTTAAAGTCAAACGTCGGGGCGTTGTAGTCTTTCCGTTTCGAGGTATGCATGGTTTGGACGTGATTTCGGCGCTACCGCTGTCTGTAGAGTTGAATCGATCCGCGTAGGTTTTATCGTCCGTCTTCCGGAAGAACGCCCCCAATCAGTCACCCACGCGTCACGGGACTAGTCATCAAGCTATCAAACGTATCATCCAAATGAAGCAATCACGTTTCCTCAAGAATGCTAAAACTCGCTAACGTGACCGGAAATGAACTTGAGGCCGTCCGATCACCACTCAAAACACCGCTCTTCTCCCGCAGGTCTATTTCGCCTGTCTTATCTATGTTTCAATTCCTGAACAACCTTTGCAGCAGGTCTTCGTTTTTATTTGTTTGTACCTTGGGTTTTATGGACACACCGGCCCCCTAATTTACCTGATGCGTGCTTCCTCGACGTTGATATATTTATGTTTCCCTCCGGACCCGCAACTACAGAGTGTGCTGTGTGCTCACCGGGGTTCGGCAGAGGATCGGCGAATGAGTGCCATATATGCTCGAAAGGTTTCAAGATTGGTATGTACTTCCTCGTGGTCATTACTGCGCTGGTGACGCTCGTCTTCTTTGCACTTCTCGCGGTATACCTTGTGAGTGTGGGTGGCGATAGGCGTCGCTGAAATGATGCGTGCCATGGCAGGTGTTCACCTTCATTTTTCTGAGGCTCATCTCCATAGAACCTCGGTAGCCTCTGGCCCAATACCTGATTGTGATAAAAAAATGAACGCTTTACCCGACCAGCCGACCATAATGACTGCATAGATATAAAAAAAGTCGGAAAAACACTTCTCAAGTGTATCTTCAACTATAATCGGTTACAAATAAAGAGTCCGGTAAATCAGAAATGGTTCGCTCATAAAAGAGCGTGGTACCCATGTCGTTACAGCAAAGTTGCTGCGGGGGTGAAGAATCACAATCCTGACGCCCCTCGTTCTAGCACTTCTTTGTGTCTCCCCAAAAGCTTGATATTCGAGAACAAGTGCAGAATGCACTTGATTATCAGCCGCACTCCGTGTATGCTGCCTCTTAACCAAACCAATCTTGCAGCACAAAAAAAGATGATAGCCAGACCGTTCATCGTTCCCACGTCACGGTTGTAGAGCGTTTTATTCAGGCAGACGCGTTTCAGTGCTCGAACGTGCTGCTCCTTTGATGCAGCACCTATCACTCTGGGAACACCTTGCCGGAGATCTATGTTATTTACGGAAGGCGTAGCGCTTTCGCGTTCACCTGTTGATGACTGGTGAGTCTCGTCCACTGACGGGCTATGAATTTCAATATTCATAGAGATTGATGACAACAGCTGTGAGATCGAAGAGGTTGTCGAAGCTCATCTCAGCAAGCGAGCTGTGTGTGAGACGTCGATAGCAATACTGCGGATTGTTTATAGCCTTATACAAGGCATACATATTGCGGAGAAAGAAGACACTCTTTGGAGTTGCAGAGTTCAACGAGCGGGTGTACCTCTGCTTGAGGATATATATGATACAAATCGGAGGTTGCACGCGGTTTGCCTCGTGTGGTACACCTTCGTTTACTGTATTGCGAACACGTATGTGTCTGGACGCTATCTGATATATAAAAAGGGAACATCTATCTTTTAAAGAGCATTTCAATGTGGAGACGCGTGTTGGTGTCCATTCAGGTTACAATTTTTTTTTCACGTCTAGGCCAGGTGTTAAGGCAGCGGTTTGGAAGACTCCTTCAGTGAAGAGCAGAGTTGTCAAACACGAAAGTTTTCATCGCACCCGTTTTGTTGTGAGAATTTTGGCATGTGCCATTGATCATACGCATGGTAACTTGAGTGTTTTCGTTGGTCGTGGTTTGGTTTGGTGAGATAGCGTTCTTGATGTAACTAAACTCGGTACATAGTACGTGCTCCCTCGTAAGTCGTAGTCTGTATCAACTATTTTTTGGCGACTCGGTGAAACCTGCGGCTGCTATCCTTAGGCAGGGTTGTTTCAGAAGTTCAACTGCGGTGTGATAAAGACTAGTACGTGCCGACACACCGGGTCTTACCAACTGACGAAAGGACCTAAACTCACTTGTTTCCCCGATGTGTTTTGAAGTAGGTTCTAAGAAGTCACTGTGAGCTGTATTCGCACACCGCCCGAAATGTCAAATTTGATCGATGAACCCGTCCTCTTTTGATATCGTCTCTCCTGTATATAGCATTTATTCAATGTAGACTATGTGGTACATCTTTGCTCCTGGCTTTTGACGTCAAAGATGCGTTATCACCGTGCGCTAGGGTGCTATTAACCCCTAGATACCCCAACCCTGTTGCCATAAGTCTGATCGGTTTTATCGTCTTTGGTTGACGCAATAACGACCATAATTACCCCCGCCTGCCGCACAAGCGGTTATCGGGAGGGCTAAACTCACATTTCATTCAAAATGCCAAACAGGTCAAGGAGCTCCAGGGATTTCGCAAGCGACTATCGCGTAGTCCCTGACGCCACTACATCAGTAGAGCATGCCCTGATGACGTCGCTGCTGCTACCAAGTGCAGTACGGTTCGGACACCGTAAGACATTCAGAGTGAAACATTACCCCACATCATAATAACGTCGATGCACCTTGTACTGACGGTCCAGACACAACCACACCGCCGGGCTACCATGTAATACCGGTACAAGAGCCATTACCCAGTTCAGGAGTTCTCGCACTGCAACTATTCCGTTAGCCTCTCAAACCTCGAAGTGCTCCCGGCTCCGTTGTATATTGATTAAAGTTTGAGGGCCACACGACAACGGAAGTGCATGACTTAAATAAACGTTTGCCCCCCGCTGCCATGCTTGAGACCGGCTTCAGCGACAATCTCACCCAATCGATTCCATTGAAATGCTCGCGGTATGCTGTGGTACTCGGATACGCAAATACAACGACAAGTGTCTCGATCTCAAACTAAGAAAATCGTTGTCGATATTGTATATATTATTTGGCGTTTCATTTTCTCAGGTTGGTGGCAAGGACGCGGTATCGTCGACAGTTGCAAGCACGAAAGAATCCATTCTCACCGTGAAACGTCGTAGAGCCGGGCTCGCGACGCACTCGGGCGACGACCGCGGTAGCATCGGGTTCGGCCCTCTTCACGCCCGGAGCGGCAGGTGACTCTTACCGCACACACTGGAAAAGGTCGCAACGAGTAGACTGAGTTGTTGATGGCCGGCTGAACCTCTGACACGTGTGATAAGCTCTCTGCTAGCCGGTTGAACGTAGAGTAAACCGGGAAATGTTTGTACTCAAGACACGCTTGTATCGAAATTTACAACTATTATCGGGTTGCGCGAACAAACAACTTCGGAGGTATATATAGTCAAAGAGATGTTACCTCTGTCATGACACTAAGGACAAGTATTCAGTCGTCATTCCTCCCCCCGTGGGCTTGATCAGGTCAACCCTATCGGTATCGAGGTTTGGACTCGACCGCACCAAGCGCGTTGGAGGAAAAACATCGTGGCCGCAAAACACCAACGGAGCTCCTCTAGGCGGCGGCAGCCCACTCGACTACGCCGCTTTCGAGGAACGCCGCGCACAAGCAGACGCTGCGCTTGAAATTGGCGGGCGTGGGGGTATTAGACCTCGGAGACAGTCCAGGCTAAAGCGCGGAATTGCTGGGATTTCAGGGTGTTTCGGCAACGCTCGCTCAGGAAGAAAGACGACTCCCGGCGAGCCCAGTGTAGACACGGGTTCGTCACCGGAGTTCGGAAACAATATCCAAGGATCCACCGGCGAAACTTTGAAGGATGCGAATGGAGGAGAGAGCGGGAAGGCCCGGGGTCGCACGCCAATTGTAGGGCAACAACGGGAGAGTCCCACAGCCGCCAAAAGGATCGCTCAAACGTTGTCCGTGCTGCCGCTGTCCAAGGTCAAGATTGTCATCGGTAAGCGTACGCATGATACCGCGACGGGGATGAACACCTGCAACTGTTTTCGTAGGCTCTTCATCTTCAACGAGATTTTTCTACGCGTCTCCGTTGACGGCTCGACAGAAACAACGTGTTATCTTGACTCGATGGAAACCCGTATGGCTACTTAGCTGTACGTCAAAATAATCGCAGTTGAGTAAGGAAATTCCCCTGAAGGTCTTCATCCGACGAGCCACAACCGGTCCGCTACTGTATCGCCGGAACGTGCTAGATCTATCGTGGAGCCCATTATCATTTGTCGAGATTGCGAAGAAAAACAGAACCCTCATTATCATAACGGCAGACACGTCGAATCGCTGGTTTGATTCGTGTCGTCAACTTTTCGTTTACACTCCAACACGCACCTAATACTGCGCAATAAGTCTGGTGTAAAGATCGTTTTTTGACCACGTTGAAGAATACAGCGTGAACTTTGTCACATTCACCCCAATATTTTGTGAGAACACATGATATAAACATGAACAGAAATATCAAATATCAATGCAACTTTCTCCACGGTCACGAGTCGAGCGGACCATGCGGTAGACTGCTGTTGTAGTGATATCTCGACACAAACATATCGGTGCTCATGAGCTCCGCAGGTTAACACTGGCCATTCCGCTGTCTGGAAGAACGTTCGAAGCTTGACGTTTGTAGCTGCGGTCAACCTTGAGTGGGTTCGGTTGATGGTGAAAGTGGTCCAACGCTGGTCGTTTGTTATTTGCGCGTGAGACAGCGTACGGTAAACATCGAACGCGGTGGGCCACTCGAAATACGTTTTTTTTTTTTGTGAGGGACACCGCTCTTATTATGAACTTGCTTCCGGTCAAAGTTGTTTGACCAGTAGCGACGTGTCTGCGAGTGTCGGCCGGATGTACCTGTAGTATATGGTCTCCCTCAATGTCATCGCCATCTACAATCTTGTGTTTTTTACTGTACATCCCAACCGAAGGAATTGCTCTATTTTCCATTCCACTCACCCCCCCCCCCCCGGCTCCCTCTCTTCACCATGTTATCCCCGTTGCGGCGTTCCCACCAAACATACTCTTTTCCACTGCGTACTCGCCAATTTCGATATCCTCTGGTCCGTGTGTCGAGCCCAGTGGTGTGGCAAATCTCCAGCGCGGTGAGTCGTCTGTGCTGTTCGAAATCGACGCTTACCCACGTGCGTTTACGCCCAATGATTCCAGCAGGCTCACCACTGACAGTAGGACGCACGTACGGGGGGGGCGCGTGCGACCGTAAGAGAAAGATGTTTTGGCCACGATAGTTTTTCTGACTGGTGTGGCTCCCGACTTTGGGGACAAAACAGTGTGTATGAACCACCTCTTAGGGGTTTTTCGGTGTGCCTGGGTTACCGTGATGCACTCTCCTATTCTTTCAGAGTCAACTTTAGAGAGACGCATATATCTCCTCAGAACATGTGCTACAATAGAGTTTTAACGGTGGACTACAGTAAGTACCGGTAAGACGTAATATCGTGAGTACGAAATACGTAGTTTTTTTAGTTTTTGAGTGTCCCGTCGTCGTTTGTACTATTGGTCCTCCGTAATAGTATACTTCGGCCAAAGCTGTCACTGGGACTCACGGGGTTTCTCGGCAGTGCGAATTGTGATACCCGGTATCGTTGAACCCACGCGTTTCCCAGCAAACAATTCAAAATATATGTACCTTAAGGCCGACGTTTAGCATCCACGATTCTTTTGGATTTGGGTCTGGGTCATACATGGAGCCCTTCCGGCGAGATACATCAGAAAGGTCCGTGATACCCCTATATGGTAGGGTTCGTCTCAGGGGAACGGCCCCCTTGTACTGCCGCGACGCCGTGAGAAATGCAGGCGAGGAATGCTCTGTAACCAGGAATTTGTGATTCCGTTAGTAAACCTCAGGGCTCGCATTGACCCCATCGGCCCCATGGAGATGGTTGTCGGTGAGACAGTGGTCATAGTCTTGTATCAGGTTCAACCCTACTTCCAGGTTAGAAAAAACGCACAATCCATCCCCTGACCCCCTTTGCCCGGAGCTGTGCTTTCGCCGCCCTCTCGTAGTTTTTTCAAATATATATATCTGGCTCCCCCACCCAATCGACGCCCCATACCTTCTTCCTGGCATGCAGTTTGCAGACGTTACCAATGCAGGGTTCCCGCCGATTTACGAGAAGTTTCTTTCCGTCATCGGGGTATTCTCGCTGGATCTTGGTTGGATCCTCTCCGCCTCGTGCCTGGCCACAGATGTCACGTTTTACGATAAGCTGCTGTGAGTCTCTGGGGGCACTTGACAGGTGGTGGCGTACGAAAGCTGTGCACCGGCATCTGGTTGGCTTCGTACTCTTCGTAGCTAAACAGCATTTGCTAACCCTGAATAAGAAGGTGCCGCAACTCTCGTATTTTGATTGTAAAGTATTTCTTGGATTTCGAAGTGCTTCGATACCGGTACGTTCTTGCTACTCCGCCCGGTTGTGCATCCGGGTTTCGTTGCAATATCTCTTGGGGTCTAATTGTTTGCTTCTTTATCTAAGAACCCTTAGATGCGTCAGCTAAAACATTGCCCACCACGTCAAATCGAGTCAACTATCACGGAAAACGAATATGAATAAGTGACCAACTGTTGCCAGAAATAATCAAAAAATATATCGATTTTTGTGTGTATCCTTGGTTCTATTCACGATGGTACCCCGTTAAAGATATAAAAAGGTCAGAGTTTGTCGCATGTGTGGATGGCACAGACAGTCTGTGAACCTGCCTCAAGTGGAATATAGCCGTACTTCGGATCGTTCGACCTTCGATCATGTCGTTCGTAGGCTCAACCTTGAGAGTCCCCCGCGACTCATGACCCAGATGTAGGTAGGATTATGAGTTTTACGTGGAAAAAAATCTAAGAGCAATCCGTATACTCCGTTGTTTCTTTCGTTTCAAGCTCCAGCGAGCGCAAAGTTTGGGGAGCATCAGCCTCAATTTAATGTTTGACACTCCCGTCACATATTGCCGTGTTCCCCAGACGCTCACGGCTGGCTGTGTACTCTTTTACTTTGTTTTTGTAATGAAAGTCCCATGCTGACGCGCGAACCTGAAACCGATCGCTCGTGTTCCCTCCAAAGATTCATCACCATTGGACCAATTTTTCTACTCGGCCTTCTGGGAATCACGTTTTACGTGGGGTCGAGACCGCGAAATCATCGCATTGCAGAGCAACCCGTCAGCAGAAACAACAGCTTGGCGAGCACCTCAGCGAATGCCAGCACGCGAAGCCCGAAGTTGACCTGGGACAGATTCCGGTCCACCCCTAACGTTTTGCTGGGCCAAGCATTGGCTGCGGACAAGAAAATGGAAGGTACCGGTGCTTCCCGCGCGAGTTTGGCCGAAACCCTTCCTAGCCGTGAGGTCAGTTGGATGATACACGTTGACGGCGAAGGCGCCACAGAACCGGGGCGAAATGCTCCATCCTATCAGATCCCGGGGCGACAACCCTTCATTGGCTCCCAACAGTCGCTGAGGAAGCGCTGGCAGGCTGGACCAGGGAACGAGTCAAACCCTGAGCAGGTGAAACTAGAGGGAGTGTTGCCCGACCGCGCGTCGCTGTGGCAAAGATGTTGCCCGTTTCCACCGGACATGTTCATATAGGACGCCATCCACTTCTCATGTTCAGAATAAAAATTGTCAGTCTTGGAAAGCCAGCTTTGCTTTGCGGTTAATTTCGCTCTAAACGAATGATATCAGGAGGGGTACACTTGACCCTTATTTCCCGATGTGCCTATCGTTTTGAGCTCCACACCACACGGCAATGGGTTTTCGGAACAAGGGTACGCTCCACCCGACGAACTATCCCAGAGCAAGAGTGTTAATCTATGTCAACGGAGTAGAGTGTTAACGGTTATTGGGCAGATCACTTGTTGATTACCCGCGTCAGTCACGTAGTGTATTGTCGAATTGTGCAAAAGTGTACCACAGGTACACTTTCACAGGTAGTGTGTCGGTATAGTTCACCGTATAGATATATATCCAGGCGCTTAGCTTGTTCAGCCATGGGCCATCGTTCCTTATGAACAACGACAAAAAACGCTTGATGATGTAGCCAGACGTCCCTCGCAAGGGCGCCTGGCTCGTGAGAGCTGAGGTTCATCCTTGCTGAAGCCTGCGTAAGATCTGAAAGAGGAGCACGGGGTTTGGAAATATTTGTTCGGGCTTGAACTCTATATATATTGTGTTCCCGGATGCGTACTGTTGTTGCATCTTTTCAGGAATAGAGGGAAAGACCCTTATGAAACCCGAGAGAGCATTATTTATATTTCCCATTCTTTCAAAGTAGCAAAAACAAACATGAAACACGGGCATGCGATAACACAGGTTTGATAATTTGTTCAGGTCCCCTTGTGAAAGATGGCGACCATAAAGCTGCCGAAAAATCATAATTTGATGTGGAGGCTTTTTTTTGCAGATTTTATCTTTCCGAAAAATATATTTCGTGTCTCGATGTACCATAGTATAGGAGCCGGAATATATTATGAAAGCAAACTAGGACATCATGGTGACGTCTTTCGGGTGGCAGTGGAAACTTGTTCATGGACGAGTTATCACTCCGGAAAAGAACTGACGTAGCTGGCTTTCTACAGCTCCAACGAGTATTTATCCCGCCGCCGCAATGTTTGAAAACATGACCATTTCACTCGTAGTGCAATGAAGAATCGTTCTTGGAGAACGTGAACAATCGAAATGAACGCTTCACAATATGTTCAGGCTGCAATTGTCAGGTTCATTGAAAATCTCCTTCCACAAGAAAAGTCGGACAGGTACTCCCGATCCAATTGTAATGTTTGCGCTGACACTTTGCTAATCAGGATATCAAAGGCTGGGTTTGACAGTATTGACAGCAGTAAAGGACACGTATCGGGAGATGTTTGCTCGAATCGTTTGCACTTGGAGTATGAACGATGTATACCTTCCATTGTGTCCGCATGTAGCAACAACATGAACTCAGCCCCCTCCCGACTATTCAATGTGTCACTAAAAGCATCTAATACTCCAGCGTGCCTTCGATGTTAGCTTCTGTTCACCCGGTCGCCTTTGTTTTTTTCTTCGCTGGCAGAACCATTTATGGGGGCTCTTCGCCCGACACACGACAATGACCCTTATCATCCTGTACCTCGTGTACAGCCAGGTTTCCACAGTGGTGAGAGGGTTACATCGGTGTCGCCGTCCATCCTGTGACTTTGAGCTCAATTATTGCATGCACGAATGTCAAAACGTACTTTTCTCCACGTTGCAACCACTCCACGAAGCTCCACATTATCACGTGCCATTTTGCCGTAGGCAGCAGATGATATTTTTTTTAAGAAACACGGTGCATGGGTTGTGCTCTGGGAGGGAAGTTGTATATACTTAACGAAGCAACTGATTTCTGAACCTGGCGCTCGGCGTCCACAGCGGGCGCCAGTACTTTCCCAAAAGTACGGTTGCGGCCTTCAAAGGCTACATCGACGGCGTTTGGCCTACAGTAAATTCACGTACACTGTCGTTCAACCACAGGACGGACCAGTCACAGACCACCTCACATGTGCAAACGTTAGACGTAATGCTGTGTACCGAATAGAACAAGAGCGGCCTCAGAAGGTTGAACCCATCCCGCAGTCTATTCAGTCGCGAAACTCATGTCCGGGTGTGGCGATCGGAACACGAATTCCTGATGGCATCGTTTGGCGACGTTAGGCCACCGGGTTTCATTGGTTGTGCTGCGGGAGCTCGGGAACGGGTGCACATGCATCCAGTAGACGATATGTCGCTACGAAGCAAACGTCCGAGGAGGAGTCTGTTGCTCTTTTCACTGTTGTTGGGCATCAAACGATGCACGAGCACTGTTCGCTTGGGGCATGTAGGGCACCCAACATAGTGCCAAAAAACACGATGATGTATCTTCAGCAGTTTCAATTGTGATACGACCAAGGGCGTGCTTGTGTGTCGTGGACCGGCGAACGCTATCGCTGCCGCTCTTGTCCCCTCTATAGGTGTTCCAGACGTTCTCGTGCGAAGACTACCACGAAATTCCAAGGAGCTACCTGAGGGCTGATAATCGCATCGTGTGCTACACAGACACCCACAAGGCGTACATGATATACGCTACATTCATGATCTGCCTGTGTAAGTCTGAAAGCCATAAAGGAGGCGTTTTGTTTACAAAAGGGATAACACGTGTTACAGCAGGCTAAAACGTACTTGGTACAACGTTGGGCAAAAACATGAAAGTAGTTGATATGTGAAGATGTGCTCGAAACGGTGTCGTTTCGTGTCAGATTGGAATTTGTGGGCGTTCAGCTTGCGTCGTCAGCGTTTCTCAACGTCTGCTTCGGTGTGAGGTGGCTCCAAAACTTTGTTGACACCACCACGTTCAACTTGTTGCAAAGTACACGAAAAAACTAAAATATTGTGGACGAAGCTTTTCTGATATATGTGTACGAGCTGGGCAAACCAAGGTGCTGATTTTTTCGTTGACCGGCGAGGCCCCGCTCGATATGACATGATAAGGTGTGGTTTATTGACACAGTGTTGATCATGCATTAACCAACAAGCAGAAACATATTTTTCATATCTCAGAGATTCGTTCGCAAGGTACGACCGATACAACGATCCGAAAAAATACAAGAGCTTCAATAACCTGTCTGAAAAAAAAAAGAAAAAAAGGCGGGTTCTCCGTCTGTTTTCACATGCTATTCAAGTGTAAGGTTTAATATTTGGTTTAAAACTCGCAGAATTGAGTGGGCATCGCAGAAAAACCCACATTTCTCGTCATGAATTGTTTAATGTATGAAAAGCGTGTCGTGACGATATCTCTTGATAACGGACGAGTTGGGCAATGAAAGTAATATCGGTGTTCCCCTCGGGTCTTCAGCTTCGCCTGCCTTTATTTTCGCCTCGATCGGGAACGATGATTTTGTTGCGGGGTTTGTGTTGAATAATAGGGGCTTTGAGTTTTCGCAGATAACTCGTCAAGATCGAGTCGAAACATTTTAACTTCATGATTTTTTTTCATGTACAAGTTTTCCCGCGTGTGCAGTGTATTGTCGGTGTCAGAGCCTCCAAACTTCAAGTACGATCGTTCACGAGATACGACCGTCGGATGTTTCGTCCATTTTGCGTCTGGCCCAGCTCGTATTGGATTTTGAATTTGAAGGTTCTGATTGAACCACCGAAAGCGTGTACACTATATACTACACCTTGTGTAGCACTAACGCTTAGTCGTTTTTGTTCGTTTTTTCCATCTGGATCCGGGACCCGAGCTGAAACACTTCGAAGACTCGTTTGACGACAGCGAGTGCCGCCAAACACTCGGCGGCTACGCTGGTTGATGTTTCATATATATTTAACTACAGCGTCGAGTTAAGGCTAATCGCTTCGTAGTGTTGTAAGAGTCAGTGATGCTGATACCTAGACCATCGGATCGGGTTACACTAAGTTGTTTAGTACCTGTGGACCCGGTTAGCGGTATTCCAGGGCATAGCCTGTTTGCGAGCAAAAGCCCCGAGGTAACTAGCGTCGCCATTCACACTCCGGTAGGGTGGCCTTGTGTCCCTCCGGTACAGTTTCTTTTGCGACAAAGTTTCTCAGTTGCGACGCAGTTTCTGTGTTGCAGCCTCCACCGAGATGTCGTTTACATTTTTTGCATCCGAACAGTTTCGTGACGGTTTAAGTCCATGGAACTTGAATCCATACACTGCTGCTTTGTGTCGCGGCACTTGGGTCAGATTTTCATTGTAGATCTTACGTTTATGACACTTTTAGATCCATTACCATTACCAGAAAAAGGAGAGTCTGGCTCCAGATAATATGTGATCTGACTCCTTCCATCAATGAGCCCCCGGTGCCTGCGCAACCTACTGCACGCCCAGATCCCCTAGGCATTCCGGCGGGATTCGCGTTGTTGCTTTTACGCCAACGGTCTGCAATCAACCCGCCCACGGACAAGAGGCTAAAAGCGAATCGAGGAAAGGAGCACGTCGTGGTGAGCAGGGACCTATCAGCCGAACATTTGTCAGGCTGAAGGACGCTTCATTGTTTTTGTAACGCACGTCGGATATTTTTTTGAGCAATTTGTGCCCAAGAGGGGAGTGCTGAGGTAATCGCGCTGACCCTCTTCTGTACTACCGCACTTTCTATGAGGATTGAAACGTTCATATGTAGAGTTTTATCGAATTTTATATGTAGCCTACGGTGACAACAGGGTTGAATATGCTATCTACGCAATATCATTGAAAGGTCTTGTTTGTGTTCTGTTCCGTGGTGGAATTTGTTCAGGCGCTTACTCCCGTAGCAGGCAGCGTGATTGATCCGTGGGTTCGATATCATCCCTAGGTCAATTTTTTCGTCGAGGAATAGAAGGGTTTCTTATTACCAAGCAGCTCCCTCAGAGGAGATATTGACACTGTCGACCAACTCTCTCGCTGTAACAATCTTTCATTTCCTCCCTTTTATTTGCTTGCGTGTTCAGCCGCATCTTTGGGTGGTAAGTTTTAACAAATTTTTTGTTATCTTCCAGCGAACTATTGGCTTTTGTCCTAACCTCTCCAGAACCCCATCCGCTCATCATGTAATTTTCCAGACCGTGACTTTAGAGCCCAAGCATTTAGTACCCAAGAGGCCTCCTTGGTCGGTATGGTGAACCTACTCTGTCCATATAAAACATATTGTATCGTTTTTAGCGCGCTACTGATCACATCCCTCGGAAATAGGATGGTCCGTGAACTTGCGCAACTATCCTACTCTCATAAATACTTTGAGCGTCCTCCTCAGCAAGAGAACGTCCGAACAGCAGACGTGTTACACCTTCTTACTGCTGTAGGACCGGTGGTTCCTTCGTGGCATCCACTCTCGGTAAAATCGATGCTCTTGTGGTTTCAGTTGCGGCGAAGCTTGCCAACGTATTGTCGGGTATATGTGTTTGACACGTTCGCTCGTGGCAGCAAAACAAGATCGAACAGCGCCGGATGGATCAAACAGTAACACCCACTTCCTTTCTGTGGAGCGCCTACTACCCCGACCGCTACTACTTCGAGGCAAGTTTACCACTTCGGGATTCATCCATCGCGACCATCAAAACGATCGAATGCGCAATGAACCATTTAGAGACCGCGTAAGAGGAGCATAAAGCATGACGAAAAAGTGACAGTGCTGTAGGCGTGTGGAAGATGCCAGTTTGAAGCATTCCGTGAACCCGTTGCAGGTCAGGACTTTTCGTGTGGCAGATGCTAGAATTGGCGATTACGTTCGAAATTTCTATCCTGTTGAGGTCTCAGAAAGGTTCGGGCGTGTCCGGCCGCGAGCTGAAAATTCTCACTCACGGAAAAACCCGAGAAGAGGTGTCAGGTGGTGAAGTAATGCCTCGACACGTCTGAGCTGTCACATCGTCACTATGGAATTCACATAATTCAAGGAGAGTTGGCGATAACTCCGCGAGGAGAAAAACCTCGGTGGCTGTGTACCTGCATTTATATCGGTGGTCTCAAAGGTCATGTCGTTCGGTGTATAAGGCCCGCAACCGTGTAGTACTTGTAAGTAGTGGCGATGGAAGCGCCAGAAGCTGCTTGAGTTGAACTGGAAGTTTCGATAGACTTCATGATGCCACAAGTCAGGTGTCTCGCCAGTATTTTCATACAGTACATAAAAATGATGGTTCAGACACACGGTTTACTGCTGGTCCTATTTGTGAGCTAATCTTCAGTGCAATGCGGCGTTGGTTGTTGGCGATTTTCCTTGCCTCGATTGCCCGAATTTTGTTGTCAAACACTTTCCATAACAGGTGTTCGAGTGTATGAGGCGCTTGCTGTTGACGGGTGTTCTTGTCTTCGTGCCGGATACATCGGGGCAGGTGGCCTACGGATGCATTTTCGCTTTCATCAGGTACAGAGAGCCGACAGATAGGTCATTCGGCCGGAATTCTCTCGCGGCCGACATACTGGGTGTTTTCCAGTTTTTCACTCAGCGCTTATCTCTTGTTCGCCGAAGCTGGCGATCAGGCTACATCCCGCTGTCCTCAACCCGATAAAGTGTCGGCACGTACGTGTATAACCGCCACCTCACGGAGTTCGTCAGGTTTCGACATCGCTCAATGACAATCTAGGATTGTCTCAAGCTTCGAACGAGACTTGATGCTTGTGATAGGTTGCACAAGGCATGCAAGTGCAGGCGTTGTACGCCTTGAATCAATGCCGGTGGACGTGTTCGTCGCGAAACGCGCATCTTTGAGAAAAAACTCGAAATATCCGCATCGGATCCCACCATATCGACTCAGAGAGCGATGCATGCTACCACAAGGTAGCGTTCAATATTTTCACGAGATCCTAACGTGAGGACAAATTTCCCACCCACTCTCATCATTTCGGCATGAGAATACTTAAAGCGGAAGGCGAACGACAGTTGCATGGTGCGGGCGTGTTGAGGGAAAAAGTTTTAATGAACCGAGATATATTTGTCAGTTACCGAGTTCATTCTCCGCCTTAGTCGAACACAAATTGGCGAAAAGGCGCCAGACCTATCATCGGACACCTCCACCTATAGTAAGGAGCTTGATCAGCGACAGATTATTTGGCGAAAGCATCGTCAAGTACAAACCCCGACTCCTGCAGCAGGGCTCGAGGCGCATGCCTCCATATCACTGTCGGTCACCACGAAACGGTACACTTTGTGGTGTACAAACGTCCGACATGTTAGTGTTGTCTTGTGTTGACAGTTTGGCGAGCGACTGTGTAACTCTCCTCACGTCTTCGACCTCAGAACGGCCAGTATCAACCGGTGCGTGCTGATGCTCTAAGCAAGGCTATATGCACTGTATGGATTCGGATCGTGCTCGTGCCACAGGTGGCGCATGTCGTACTTATGTCATGCTCGGTAGGCCATTCGAAGGCGACCCGTCTGTAACGCCGACCTATCCGCTCTCTACCCTCGAGCGACCACATTGAAAATATGCAGAATAGGGTGCACGTATCCGTAGTGAGAGACACTTGCCGCACCTTCGTTCAGTAAGGTAACCGCGAAATATACATGGCATATTTATTCCATGTCGCGCGGTTTCGTGACGTTTACCGCGTTCTGCCATCCCTCGGTTTAACTCGGTGCGTGTCGATCGATTTCCAGTCTGTGGGCGTTCGAACTTCAGAGGCCACACATCGACGGCCTTGAAATTCAGCTGTACCGCACGGTGAGCGAATCAAGGGCAAGTACACGTCCATCAAGCCAACTACTATGTCGACTTCGACGCGGGTTTTAGCTTTTCACGAAAGGCACTTGACGTCACTTGGGGGCGACGACACGCGTTTTTTATTGTATCCACTGTTTTTGGCCCTGCGTATTTGGAAATCAAGCACGCCACACGCAACGGATGCTTTGATTACTAGGTGTCTTCCGTATTTTTTTTTATACCTGGTATGTCACAATTGTATGCCCGGCAATTCAGAAAATGTTCTGTAGCTTGTACGCAAGACAATGCAGCGTATATTCCGCGTGCGGTAAATGGCCTCCATATGTTTATAGCCCCCACATCAAAAAGGTTGAAGTGATACCAGGTATCAATACGCAAGCGATCCGTGAATTGCTGTACATACTGCTTCTGGTTGGATCATTGTAGTGCTCAAGGCCAATACTAACTTTTTGTTGTTCCCCACCGCTCTGCTACCGCGGTCGCTCTGTTTTAAAAACGGGCCTTGACGGTGATGCATCAGGGATGTCTCGTCATCTTCTTCACCAACTTCTTGGCGCTGATTATTCAAGCCAAGCTTACCCAGGCCGACTCAAGCAGCACCGCTGTTTACTCTGTGGTCCTGATATTGGTGCACGTGCTGTTTATTCTTTCGATCTGTTGGAACAGCTGGGTAACCATGCAGGCGACCTTCAGCAGGAGACACGTTCAGGTGGAAACCGATTTCGCGGTAGGGTTGATAGCGGTTTGTTTGAGTTCCCCGCAAGCGCTTTCAATTTCCCATCAAGGACCACGATATCGAAGCATTATCCTTCCAGAACTCGACCAACTTCGTTGTGCTCTCCTGCTGTAGTATCTCAACCAAACATATTGTGTTTTCACCGGTAGGAATAGGCTAAAACTAACCTGTGCTCCGGGTGTCGCCAACGTAACGAGCTCAGCCGTGCACAGGTATTCAATCAAACAAGAGTTAGTACCCAACGTTGGGCTATGGCATCTGTTACGCCCTCACGTAGAACTCCTTTTGCTTTTTTATGGCGTGATTACACCGGGAAAACAATCGAACCAAACAGGCTGTTATCCACGAGAAATCCCGCATCACACGAGTTTATTCGTCGAATGCCAATTACCCTTCACGATTTTCGACTAACCCTTCACGGTGCTTCACGGTTGGTGCAAACAAAGGTCGGGTTGGTCGGTAACACCCTGACGTGTTTCGTCCCGACATCGTGGAGATGCAATCGTCGTTGATAATAGGACTGTCGCCTTACATGCTATCAGTTGCACCTTAACACGAAGCGATTTGACCGGCATGAGCTGTGCGTGTACTTATCACCTGCCGAGCTGTACGATCAGGGTCAGACTGATCATGCTTTCTCTGACGTGTTTGGACTGGCGTGTGTCGTGGGGGGGAAACGTTTGACGAGTAACAACGCATTAACGCTCATGTTCACGTGTTAATGTGTGCCATCAGGGAGATCGCCGTTGATGCGCTGGCCACGTGGCTCATAATGGGCGCCTGATGCCCATAGTATCTTGAGAATTGTAGGGGAACCTCCACGATTTCATCATCCACGTAATGGCAAGCGCGTCCGTCACCTCGCGACGCGATTGTGTACGCTGTGTGCGGTACATTGACCAACCGAACCAAATCGAGGCACTTTTGTAGAATGCGCTAATGAGGAACAAGCAGTCCTCCACGCTTGACGTTCCTCGATGAGGGAGGTCGCGATTCATCCTGTGGGCTCCTACGACGTCCCTGCATTATGTTCAGAGTGTTTCGCCATTTTATTCCGTTGTCCATGCCTTCGCCTGTTGTATGCGCTCAGCACGGGAAGCCAGCCGTGTTTTCTGACCCAAGTTGTTTTCGAGTAAACCGTCGCCTATTCCGGTAACCTCAAAGAAGTTCGACACAAAAGGTAGCTCAAGCAAAACAAAATATTTACGTCATCAACCTACTACCAAGCGTTTACGATTATCTTGCTTTTGTTCTCGCATCCTTTCGGTCCAGGGTATGGTTCTCGGCGTGGACGTTGTCGACGAAGAAACTGCGGACAACATCCTTGGCCCCGAGAACGAAACAAAGGACAAAATGTCTGCAGGTGGAGTCGCAGACTTCAAATTCGAAGACGACGAAGTGGTTCCGGCCTGGCAAACGGAAGGCGTCGTCAAACCACCAGCTTTTGACGCGAAGAATACGTGAGCGATTGCAATTATCGTAACCAACTGCGGTTTGCTCAATGTTTTAGTGCCTGCAGCATTTCTGCTATCAACGAGAATCTTAGGGGCGGGTCCTGTAAGAACAGATTGGACAATTCGGGCCGAGCTTAGGGAACCAACACAACAACAGACGATTCCAGCTCTGCTCGTGCACGACGGGGTGGCGAGGAAATGTGTTACCGAACTTCCGTAATGATTCCAAGTGACAAGGCAGCAAGTCTCCGACCGAAACCCTAACCACACCGCTGGTCTACACACCCGTCTTGTCCGTCGTAGTGTGCAGATATGAGGCGAAGTGCGGCCGTCCCGTTATGTTTTATGATATAACCGTCTGCTGCACTCGTATCTTCGGTTCCTTTACTGGCTTCGTGATGATTCAGGTCTTGACACGACATCTGCGAGGGGACAACCCAGGAACGATCATCAGCACCAACAAAGCAAGCGATACACTCTTCATATTTTTAGTGTTTGATGTATAGCATGGCAACATCACCGATGGACTACTTGACCACTTCGGTGCTTGCACTCGATAGATTTGATCGGCACAAATGGAAGCAGGCATATCGTTATGCTGTGATGCGCCCAGCCCGACACTATGCACGTCGGCACTCAATCGATACGCACCCATTCGATACCCCTTGTATTTTTGAACTGAAGTACACGGAAGGCAGAGGCATGTTTGTGCGGGGTAAACACTTGCGTGCGTGGATTCTCTTTGTTCATGACTGACGTGAATGTACGAGATGAAAAAACGTGTTTGCACGCGCGGGCGAGAAAAAGGGGGGTTCTCCTGTGGCGTGTATTCATATGTCCTAGTTTCAAGACCAGCTGGGTCAAGCGGGAAGTATCATCCAGCTGGTCGGGGAAGCAAGAACTCAATGACAACTGGAGTCACTCTTATGCGGTCTTTTTTTTTATCAAAGTCTTTCGATACGATGGAGGCTTTTTTTTCCCTCGGTGCTCGTCCCAGTGAAGGTGTCACCCATTTTTCCGTATGAGGCTGTAACATTTATTGTTTCGCTAAAGGGTGGGAAAAGACAAGTGTGCCCCGAACAAATGAAAGCAGGGGGGGGGGTGTACACATCATCGTGCATGTCCGTAGTCGCAGACCCCCGCACCCCTACACCACCGGAACGGAGTACGTCGGGGTTTTGCAACGTGAAGGAGGTGGGGAGGAGTAGGTTCGTCCCGCTGTGTCTGCAGCTGCCCCATGTGAAAGGATAACGGGGATACTGTAGCAAGCCTGACAGCGTGTGGGCCCTTTTAGAGGGACACCGATGGGTAACACGACTACTCCAGCATCACGAGGGTTTGCACAACCAGGGCGCAGCTGTGTTGGAAGGCAGTGCTCTCCTGCCCTGACGGTGCTCGTGTGTCAACAGGAGGTACATCATGGGGACCACGGCCCCATTCGATATGTAGGGGTTGTAGATTGTATATGAAGAATATCAGCGTTCTCGTAGTCAAGAAAACACACAGCGAAAAACGCGAAGCATTGCGTGTGGTAGTTACTATATAGTCACCACCGGGAAGACGCTCTTATTACGATAGAGCGTGCTATGTGAGTTCGATTTGTTTGTAGGACATATATGTGTCGCTTGGAATGGGGTGGGGGG
>JBBMHQ010129299.1:0-35212 GCA_037834295.1 Postelsia palmaeformis
CCCCCCTCCTCCCCCGCGCCTCGAACCCGTTTCTATCCTCTCAACGCCCCTATCAGTACTTGCCTGTCGTTTGGTGTCCATGTGAGGGTAGTCGTGGTTGGTCTGATTGGTCCAGGGCCTGGCGTCGCCGGCGTTTTTTCCTTTTTACTCGTTGCTCGCGGTTGTCGTCTCGCTCACCCTTCGGACACCCAACGAAGAGCAACATGAACGGGTCGCATACAGACATAAATACGTATATGTACATCAGTTTCTTGTCGCTAGTCGTTTACGTTTTTGTTCTGCTCGGCTGTACCGATTTGGGCATAAATATAAGGACCACCTGGTCTCGACGTTAGTGGATAAACGCCCCCTATATTTCCTCCCATATAGGGCTAAACTTTCGCAAAATCAACGGCTGGTGGGCCTTTTCCCGCTGTCGTGTTTTCAGTCGCATATGACGTCATCAGAGCGTATCATGCGTCACACCACACGTTCTAACGCCTCCGAAGAAAAAGAAACCTTGTGCATGCTCCTTTTTAGCTCGTGACAAGTTTGGCAGAGGCCTCGATAGCCCCGGAGGAGTGCCACAGCACGGAGGGTGCCCCCAATATTGTTTCCCACGTTCCTATCACGGGGCACCATAGTGTAGTAAATAGGACCAAATATTGAAGGCAAAAAAATAGCGAAATATAAAGGTTGTTGCGTGTAACGTACGTCCTATTTAATATTGTACCCTGTAATACCAGACATTTGTATCCTGTAATGCTGCAGGCCCCGTTTCTAAGGGTTTGAGTGGTTTTGTCGAGCGGGGACTGCATTCTTGAAGGGAGTTACCTTTTTAGGACTGCAGGTCCCGTTTCAGGGACAACCTGCAAAAATGTTTTCAAGTAGTTTGTCCAAAATGGGGCGGCAGTGCTAGTAGGGTTGATGGTCATAGTCGATGCACCCGATGGTTACGGGAGGAGCTGCGAGAGAAAGCGTGGTACGATACGGAAGAAGCACTGTGCGAGGCAGCAACACGGTTCCTCAGGTTCTCCCTCGCTTCGATAGCTGCACACCCCACGCGACAACCGACGTTTTCGCGAAATGTTGCAAGCTGAGGCCCGATGCACAGTCACCTGGGTTTGTTTGAAAATAATACCTGTTACAGTATGGACCCGCCGATAAGAAAGTGCCCAACAAGAACACAAAGCTCACTTTCTGGAGACCGCAAGGGAAATTGGGCGGAGAAAAATACCTCAGTGGTGGACTATAGGCAAAACCCTTCATAACAGCCTTCGATCAAGGTTGCCTCAAGATCGCGGCCCAATATAAATCTCAGGCTTGCCTAGAATAGGTGTTTATTGTTGGCGGGCCCATACTGTAGTATGTAACACTCATCGGTCGGATGCACTTATACAATGGTTGGATTCAGGAGGACCGCGCGAGTGGGAACGAGTTGGGCTTAAAATGCGCAACGCCTTCTACTGACTATACAACTCAATGCTCCCCTGGCTCCTATCATAGCTGGCACCAGGAGCTCCGTATACTCCGACCCAAAAACCGGCTTTGAGAAATGTATCATTCCTCGAACAGATCATCTGCAGATCATCGGTTGTTACTTCATGATCCAGAAACTTTTAAACGAGGTATACTCCCTGTTCTGTGTGATCTAGCTCATGCTACAGGGTGGAACACTCATCATCTGCGCGGTGTAGTATTATGGAGGGCCATATTAAATAGGGCCTACGGTACACACAAAACCTTAAATATTTCGATATTTTTACTGACAATATTTGGTCCTATTTAGTACAATATTTACTATGGTGCCCCGTAATAGTACTACGGGAGGAATACACATAGTAAACACAGTATGACCAAATGTTGTGAGTAAAAATAGGTAAATTTACAGATGTTTGTGTGTACCGTGGGTCCTATATGCTATGGTGTCGCGTAATAGCACATGCTTCCTGGGTAAGATCTGCCCTAAAAGGCTTATCCTGCACAAATGCACATGACAGCGAGTGAGGAACCGAGGTCGATGGACTAGGTGGTGCTCTGTTTCTGAGGTATCAACATGTTTTGCTAACAATCAGATGAACCATGCCGTAGGCTGGCGGTGAGATGGAAATGACAACGTAAAACACACATGGCTTGGCAACGATGTTGGGGTAGTTTCTCCCCAATTGACAAGATATCTTCTGTCAGAAAGCCTCTCGGCTGCAACCGCTGTTAAGCACAGAACAGCGAACAAATATCGACGATGTTCCAGCAGGAAACTCCACCGGGGAGGTATGTGTGCATATCGGATGATTGTTCCCAGAGTAAGGGGCTTTTCGGGTTCAATCTATTTCACCGCAATTGAAATAAAAGGGGAGAACCTTCAGCAGTAGTTTCAGCAGTTGCGGCGGAACTTAGTGGAATTGTGCTGTTGCTGTAAGATGCTCACCAACCGCGAACCGAGTAATATGAAGGCTGATGCGTGATTGTACCAATAAGGCAGCAGATGGTTTCTGAGCTGAGACAGTCCGTCAGTCGAACCCTTGGGACACCTTGGGACCTGCCAACGCGGCCTGATTTCGCCGTCCGATGTCTACGCCTTTGATGGCATTTAGCCGACGCATTTCGACGCATCTGATGAGCCGAGCGTACGGAAGATCATTATCGAGGCCAGGCGGTCGAGCGATTCTACAACAAAAACATAAACCTACGAGACACGCTTGGGTGTGCACCCTCTACGTTGGCTGCGCAATGTCTATACGAGCCGATCGAGCGAGTCGGAAGCTTATGCGGCACTATTAGTATGAGGATGCTGCGGCTCCTCTTCAAGGCACCAGTGCACCGCCAGATTGGGCTTCCGCCATGCTACTTGTTGGAAGCTCTCATTGGAGAGATGCTGTTACTCGTCACCTGCGCTATTTTGTACTAGGGGCTGTACCGAATATTGCCCAGGCTTGCCTCTGACGACCATAATTGTTTTCGATAACCCCCCCAAGGACCAGAATTCGATGAGTTTCGTGCGTGCTGTCGGCTGTGAGCGACCTTCAGTATTGCCACGGGGGGGATATGGTTATCAGGACCAAACATTCCTCGCAAAAATACATTAATATATTGTGTATTGTGTATTGGAAGAGTCCTGATTACTATGGCCCACCGAGGTAGAGAAACCACCAGTGAAACGAGTGTCAAAAAAGGGGAATACGAACATATCCTCGGATTTGTGAAATTTCTTTGTCAGAGATATCCGTGTGCCCTCAATTCACGCAGCACCTACCGTAGAGCCCTCACCTTTTCCAGCACTTGGAGATCGTTGGCCTGCGCTAGGCACCAAAGATCAATGGGGGCCGCCTGGGTCATAGGTCGACCCTCTGCGCCTGTGCGAACCATCACATAGCATATAAATAGGCCCGGCACATTGGACGCGTTTCACATTTGGGATGATGTCTGTCAACACACAGCTACACAAAGCGGAGGCTGCACATGAAGACATTGCTGGTGGCCCGAAGAACCTCCGGCTTGTACTAACATAAGCGTAGAAACTTCCATGTCGAGACAATGGACCACGTAGCAAACCTCACAAGGTGTCGACAACCTCTCAAATCGGTGCGCCTAACGGTGTACAATACTACCTTCTTCAATGTCTCCACAATGATGTCGAAATGCCTATATCTGGCACGGGGGGGTGCGAGGGGGCGGCCACCTGTGAGACTATAGTAGAAGGCGTGCTGCCGGAGCTGTTGGAGTCAATGCCTTCAGACCACCGGGGCTTCTCGAGTGAAGATATGTTTGCTTTCATCAGTCGTACCTTACCTTGTCCTTGCATATTTTCAGCCACTCGCGCCGACAACCCTTCACACGTCAGACTTATCATCTAGATCTTCAGGACAGAACGGTTCTTGATCTGTGTGATGTCAGTCACGTTGGCGTATGGGAGCCGTACATACTTCTCGCGCGGTCTAGGCCTCGGTGATCCGTACTATTCAGATTCCGCCAACCCGTCAGAAGGGTAAGTTAGGATCCATATGATATACCATGGATCGTGATCTGTCCGAGGGTTCGTGTAAAGAGGCGGGAAATGTTTCCGTGATCTCCTCTCCGCCGAATTATTCCTCCAGTCCTGCACATACATGTACAGCAGGGCACCCACCGCGCTTATTCTCTCTAAACCAATACTAGTACAAGTCGTGAATGAAAGCGAAGGATGCGAAACAACATCACGTCGAAGGTTTATGTAAAACTAGTCAAGAAGGCGTATTTACCGCTCTCTCCAAAACCTGCTCTCTCCAAAATCTGTTTAGAACGGGCATGCTGGATTTTGGCCGGCCCATCGTTGGCGCACACCGGTTATTCCCACTGCGTTGCCACTTTTCATCCCAACACCCCCCCACGCACGCTGAACGTTGGCGGCAATACCGACGGTGAAATATAAGCCTGTACCTGGGTACCGTCTCCAAAACCAAGTTAATTAATTGATTTACACTACGTGGCTCACGTGATACATTTTTAATTTCCAATATTCGGCACTCTAGAAGCGATTCCATAGGGCCTAATACCCATAGTTCGTTGCAGAGGAGTCAGCAAGCCCACCACTACTTTTCAGGCACTTCGCACCACGACTGGCGGAACTGTTGATATGAGGCTACTCACGAATTTGTTGCGGGGCTTCCTCACATTAGGAGCAGAGTACATGAAGGATGACTTTGAGAAAATCCGGAGGCGCAAGCAGATGAACATAAGCGCTAACGAAACATAATGGTATATATTTCCGGGCAATTACCGGGTGTTTGCTTGGCTGAGGAGCTCCGTCTGTCAAACAAAAGATTACCTCGCAAGGCATAAACGTTATGATGCGCGTATAGTACTGTCCATCTCTCTCCGTCGACGGCATTACCATTCGGGTATTCACATACAACTTATGCCCCGAACAGCCAATATACGCCGACAGACGTAAGGACCATCAGGGTATTCATAAACGATTGTGCACGGCTGTCCACGGGTTGAGTTAACCCTCGAGGGCCAGTTCGGGCCGGGTCGGGTAGCGGCAACCGGACGCCGCCGGTGATAACTCAAATACGTCCTGACCGGACCCGACTTGGACTAACCCGACCCGTGAGGTTTCAAGATTTTCCTGGCCCGACCCGCGAACTGGGGTCATGGTCTGTGCAGATTCCTGCGAATATCCCGAATGGCCCTACATGCCCAAATCTGTCAGGAGTTATTGGGGGGCCAAACCAAGAGCCGAACGGGCCGGTCCTTCCATGTCCGGAGAGGGTGGTACGGCAAATCCTGTGCATGCACGTAAATCGATGCTCTCACCAGCAACGGCGTGTTGAATGCTCCAGTGTGTCGCATCGGCGCCTCCCACCCCCGCTTGCGGTCTCGTTTCTTCTTTTGCCTTCCAGCAATCGTCCAACACTTCCTCGCACAGCTTCAGAGTCCATCCGGGAGGGTGGTATTTTGGGGATAGCCCCTTAACCGCTTTCGAAGATATCCCCATGAAAGTACAAAATTGGGGGTATCTGCGCGGGGAGTAACGAGCAGCAGCACAGCGCCCGGTGGTACGTCATGTTCAGATGTGAGTGGTTTTGTGTTCCCCCCGTTCGATCAATCATGATGTAAAAGACCGCGACTTGACCGCTTGACTGATATTTTCCGCACACAAAAATTTTGATATCAACGTCGAACGAAGCCTCGGCGGACGGCAATGATATTGGAGATTGTGGTATGACCCATTGAACCAATGAACGACTGTTCGAGCGCACTAGTACTGGTATGTTGACGTCGAGCGAAGCCTCGACCGACGGGTATACTTGCACGTACTAGGAGACCGCGGTTCGTCTCCTTGACTGACCGCCTCCTACACGAAAAATATTTTGTCAATGTCAAACGAAGCCTCGACGGACGTTGATGGTACAATGTGCTAGAAAACTACGGTTGAGGTCCTTGACTGACTGTTCTCGTGCACTGAAACTGCTAAAACAGCGTCAAACGAAGCCATGACTGGCGGTTGTAAGTATAATAGGCTAAATAAATCTGCTTTTGGATTCCTTGATTGACCCGCCCCCGTACACAAAACCTGCGTGTTCACTCGAAATTACGACACAAAGGGCGGGCATGTTTGAACGATAGAATTACTATCCCCATACGGAAATGTGCTGCCTCTACCGTAAAACGTGATTCACGTGAAACGAAGCCTCACCAGACGGTTGTGAGAAACATGTGCTACCAGTCCGCAGTTTGGCCGCTTGACTGACCGCAACACTAAAACTAGTGTATTGGCTCCAAGGAAAGCCTTGACGGGGGCTTCCGATCAAGTCTACTGTAGGAAATCGCGGTTTGATACCTTGAGTGACCGCTCGCATGCGGCGTGAAGGTGGCGAAAACAAACAACCACCGTAGCAGTCAAGTTGAAGAGCGTAATATTTTGAGTCCGATTTTCCCCACGACAACATGATGCCATGCTGTGCTGATTGAAGCGCGCGGCACTCGCACCCGAGATACACCTAAGGATTGCCTTGTTATGGAGGTTTCGTCCTGCGGGTGCACGTCTTACCTTTCAAGATGTGTACACATATATAGATACTTTCGCATACACTATTATGACTTTTGAAAGCCAAACTTTCGGATACAAGTACGGGGCGTAGCACATACTACTGCTGGACGATATCCATCACTCCATTGCTCCACACCGTACCGTGCCTAGAGCACCACTCAGCAACGAACCTTCGAAGCACGGTTCCGATATCTGGACTCCCCGATGCCAGTCGTGCTCCTCCGATATCTTTAGAGCTCTTGCACCCACCACGGTAGCCTCCGATACCCCTCCCTGTGGGGTTTGACCCGTGCTCCTTGTCTTGACAAACGGGGACTGACAGTGCGTGCCGCTGGGGTTCCGGTATCTCAGTGTTGCCATCGCGCTTCCAATTTCTCCTGCCATCAACTGGTTTCTTCCCTTCATCAGCGCTTTCTGAAAAAGCTTCAGAAATGTTTCCTCTCCCTGAGCACACTGGAGAAAAGCTGCCGTTGCGGCCGGCTGCCTGTGTCCTGGTGAGTGCTCCGCTTATCAATTTGCACCTTACATCACGCCGTGCGGAGGACGAAGGTGAAGAGAAGGAGAAGGAGGAGGAGGTGTTGTCCACGCCACCTGCGCCGTCTCTCGCCCGGGATATCGTACCCGAGGCTCCATTCCTTGTTCGCGATGGAATACTCGACGAGCTAAGTCGGTTTGACAAGGCCAGGGTGGCTTTCCCGAGACTGTCCAGGCCTTCCGTGTAGAGATATGAAGATTGGAAGAGTTCCATCGCATCTTTCGCGACCGTGTTGGATGGGGCAAGGCCTACCCCGCTGGGACTTCCACGCTGGTGGGATATGGCCGGGAGAGTACAAAGAAAAACGCAAATGAGAGGGGGAGGAAGATAATGTACAAGATTTTATCGGAGGACGATTTGAAATGACGTTTGTTGAGAAGATATGAATTTCTCAGGGTTTTCTTAACAGAGTGATCTGTCCCCTGTCAGAAAGTACCCAGAAGAAAGAGAAGGACCCATTGGGGTGTGCAGCGAGACGAGTGCTCGTTGGAGCGACATGGCAGGCTGCACAAGAATAAGGCACTATTTCTACCGCCGTAGCAGTCAGGCTAGTAGCTAGCTATGTTGCTGCTTTCTTTCCTACGTTAGAGGTGTACCTCATATAGTCTGAAGGACCTTTCTCGACGGAGGAGCTCCATTTCCCACACATGAGCCAGAGCTCGAAACACGGGAAGTGCAACCGGATGGACAACTCCATAGCTTACAGTAGGTATGTATAACTTGTTTTCGAAAGACACCAATGATATTTCAGCACTATATTGGGGGTAGCGGTTTTTTCGTTGAACGACCCCCGCCAATCCGAACGGGCCGCGGCCTAAAACGTTTTGCCCATGTCGTAGCATGCGTTAGCCTAACCGCACGCCAACCGTGGATGAGACGCGTAGGTTGTGCAGAAGTAGCGAGAGACGCCTGAGTCGTGCAGGTACATACGACTGCTCTACGCAAGGGTGTACGGGTGCATGAACCCAGCGTCTCCGAGAGCCTCCTCATGCGGGGAAGCTCTGCCCGCACGCCAGACGAAAACACCTATTTGGATAGCTATTGTGCGAGCAACCCGGCGAATAACTCTTTGACCGAGTTTGTGTGACGAAACCTATAGCAGAAGACGACCCATACCTGGCAACTAATCAGCTGAGGGTCTCGCTGTTAGGGCTAGAGTGACAGGTGCTGCGACAGACGCGTTCAATGATAAAGGTGACACATTTTCCTTCATTGATTTTTCTGAATAACGGGGCTCCTTGGCCCAAAGTCGTCGGAATGCCAACCTCGCTTCAAACACTTCCATGGGCCAAGTAATAAAAAAAGTTTTTTTTCGAAACAAGGTTGGGCATTCCGACGACATCGGGTCAAGGAGCCCAGTTGTTCAGAAACTATGTTCAAGGAAAATGTGCCACCTGTATCGTAGAACGCGTGAAATGAGGAACAACTAGCGAAAATCGTCCAAATACCACGGCAGAGGCTTATGCACTGTTTAGTCTACATACTTGCTGACCCGATGAGGCTCTTTGGGTGAGCCACGAACGGTTGTCACGGCGATTGTGCTCGAATGTTTGTTTATGCACCGAGAATAGATACATTGTTGGTCGAGCTGCGCGAACTAACGTTCTCCGAGGTCATGTATCGGGTGAAATATGGAGCTTCTCATATCAAGAGCTCAGTAGATAATAAGGCACCAACCAAACAAGGGGCATCGCTCTATGGTCAAAATAGCGCTTTCCTTTGCACAAGAAGTTTCGGTCTCTATGCGTAGACCATGGGATTCTTCACCGGTTCGCCCGTCTATGTTTGGGTGAAGAGTAGAGGCCCTTCCAGCGAGGAGCCTCACGAACGAGTACGTGGTAGGTACATCACTGCCGTATCATGCCTCCGGTCAAGATTATTTATTAACGTTTACAACAAGACGTGCTATCTCTATTGTGGCGCGCGTCTACACCATGCGGTGGCAAGAAGAGAAGCGTCGGGCCTGCCCTTGCACCTAAAACCATTACAGCATGCTAAATCTCGCCCATTGCGCCTCTATCGCCTATTCCTCGAACGGGTTTGTCGTACCTGTGTAGGCTTCCGTACTTTTGGGATTGAAGCGACATTGGTCAGATGGGCAGATGGCTGAATGCAGATGGCTGAATGTAACAGCCCCGTTCCAATACGTACGCAAGCAGATACTTCGCAATACACTTCACTGAACTCAGGCTACGCTACAGCATTGCAAGCCCAACGCTGTGTACTTTGATACATCGTACCTGAACTTTTGTTGTTCTCTGACTACGAACCGGGTACACGAGAAAATTCGTTACTACAGCAGTGGTCCAAGGACACGTACAACACGTGTAGAACCTGCTGCTACTTGTTGCTACACCACACGAAAATTGCTATGCCGAACATCAGCGCTACTACTAATAACAGGTACTGACGACGTAGTGATGATGTACTTTTGTACGAGCGAGACGTATCGACTACAAGAACGGCTGTAATCCGGGGCACGTCTACTAACCTTTTATGCCCGGTGGGGCTCTGCAACTGAGGAACTGTCTTTTGCGGGGGACCATAGTAAGGAGAACCTACGGTATGCACAAAAGCCTACATATTCACCCTTTTTTACGGACGATATTTGGTCCGATCTACTTTTGGTCCGATTCAATTTGGTCCCCCTAAAAATAGTGTTGCTCCTATTGGTTGGAAGAAACAGTTACTCTGAAAGAGAGGAGATGGTTGTGTGTGTAGGCCCGGTCAGTAGGTCGGTCGTGTCGGTTGGTTGTTCATTCGGTAAGTCGATCCGTCGGTCGGTCGGTCGTTCAGTCGGTAGATCAGTCGGCCGGGCGGCCCCGTGAAAGCCATCTCAATGATTTTGCCTCTGTGTTCCGGCCGTGTAAACTTGAAGCTTGGGTTTTCTCCCGCGTATTATAGTCACCTCAGCGAGAGAAATCTCTATGAAGGAGAGCTCGTCGATGAAGGGGAGAAGCAGTTTCTTCGCCGCCAGGTCTGCTGCGTTCATTCGTCCTGCTTCCGTGGCCCCGGGCGTTTTTTCCAACCGGGTAACACCCCCCTGCCGCTGCCCGCCTTCCACCACGGCAGCAACTCCACGTCGCCGCTTTCCGGGGGGCATACTGATGGTCAGCCCTGGAGATGTCGAAGCTCGCGGAATACTGGCATTCCGCGTAACTCCTGCCGTGATTTCCACCCCCTGTTGCTGGTAGGGTTGCATGACCTTGTTCACGCTGTTGAGATTATCGCGTAAGACGGCGTAGGTGTTAGTCGGCAGCAGCACCGGTGTCTGTCAAAGTATACTCAGGAAGAGTGCAGTAACCGGGTGGCGCGTCGTTTTTTTTCGTTTCATGCTGTTGCGCAGCGGCCAGTTGGTCCATCAGCGAATAGTTCGGTCTTAATCGTTGTATATTTCTTCATAAATAAGTACTGTCTCTTCTTATACCTGCTTTGGTATCCATCGCGTGCGTGCTACGATGGGGGTTTACCTCTTTTTTGCCCTCTGGGGCACCTCACTTGAGGAGCTCCATACTATTAGAAAGTGTTTTACAGCAAGCCACCCAGAGACTGACATTCAGGAAACTTGAAAGTGCAATCCGATAGCCCAGGTATACAAAGCATACCATGTAAGGCACGTAATAAGAGTATCCAACGAGAAGGGATAGTTCCTCGGTTAAGGCGTTTGTTGTCATTACATCATATCGTCCTTTCTAGACCCAGCTCCATCAGTATACCCAGTGCCCGTCCTGGCTCTATATCCTAGAGAATATTTTTTCTGTGGTCACAGACCGCGAGAGATAGAGGAATGCCTATCTTTCACTTTTCTCGCAAACTAGTTGGTAAAACAAGTGCAATGTTCCCGTACCGAATATGAGGACACAGACATCACAAGCAAGACCAAAAAATAAGAACTAAAATACGGTTGAAAAAAACGAAACATAAACAAGCAATACCAGGAATTCACGAAAGCTGCTCTAATAGAAGCAAAACCTGCGTGTTCGAACGTGGCAGATAGCTGCTACTCGGACAACAAAGCACCAAGGAGAGGAATTCACCGGGAGCGGAAGCAAAGGGGGAGACGAGGAGAAAGCCAAGAAGGAAGAGAGGAAAGAGAAACTCGTACTCCATGCGGTGATAGTAGCATGGGAGCCAGAGCAACACTTCGGGAACCTAGCCGCACCTTTTGCCGTCTTCTCCATACGCTCGTCAACAACAGTTGTTTCAAGGGCCAGTACTGACGCCGTCGTGCCCCCCCTCGCTAAACAAACCAACAAGAAAAAATAATATATAGCTAGAATTCAAGGGGTACTTGAACCGTTACCTAGCCACCCGATCAGGTATTCGTTTTTGCCTTTGTCGACAGCTGTATCAGTACGGCTGTCCCCCTTCCCTTTGACACCGTTATTGGCGCCCTTGGGTGCGTGGAACAGCTGCCTGCTCTGAATCTCTTTCCTGTTTTACCTCGCCATCAAACAGTCCGCCGCTTCAACGACCTCCCGGTACCCCTTCCCGCTTTTCGTAGCCGCCCTCGCCCATAACACCGCCTTTAATCCAAACAGCGAAAGGGAAGTTTCTTTGGACCCCTCGGTGGCTCGAAACACCTTCAGCTCGTCTGCTAGATATTCAATTCAGTTTGTCTCTGATCGGCCTGATCTCGGATTCTCCCTACCAGCCAGCGTCACATACATCCCCCAACGGGTTGGCTGCTCATTGGTCGTCCGATACACGGCCCTTGCAAATAAAGTGGCGTCGTTGGCCGTAGGTCGTACCAGCGCTCTCTCATTTTGAATTTTGAGGACCCTGGCGTACGGCATGAGGTGGTCGGTGCACCGTCGGCGCCGGAAGCCATTAATCCGCAGGGGGAGCTCGTGGTGTACCGTTGGGGCGTTCTACGTTAGAAGGGGCTTCTCCCTGAACTTTCTGAGGCTCCTCGGATGAAGAGCCTTATACTAGTAGCAAGTAACGCAACTTCAGCCGAAATCAAATTCCATCCCGATCAGTAATCCAATGGCCCATGCACACACTAACATCATTTTTCGAAACAAGATTGGCATTTCGACGATTGTGGGTAGAGGAGCTCCGTTATGCAGGAAACACCTTATCAGCGGATACATGGTACATGCTGCCCCTATCTATTGTGAAAAGCGTTCGTTCGTCGTCCAGTGAATTGCTCCTGACCAAGAGTTTACATCACACACCCGTACAGCCGGGTTTCCATCACCCTAGCATTTAGCATGCGCACTTCTAGAGTGAACTGGGCCTCCCCCATGTCGTACAGCTCCCGTTTGAATCGATTGTAGCATGCCCATGAGAGTCAGATGTGCCGTGTGATCGCTGGCATACTATTAGCGTTTTCGACGACAAGACCACCCGCGCACGAAACCTGCATCGTCTGTCTATACCTCTGGCCCGCTATTTCGATGACGAACGGTGAGGTGTCTGGTTCGGTGTCTGGAGCAGCATGATCTCCATTTTCCTTTGGGAAACTGTGAGACCTGCTACTTCAAAGATGGCCACAATGACGGATATTTTATTCGCAAGGTCTTCCGCCGTCCAGGACACAATTCTTGCAGCTACCGCGTACAACATGCCCCATACTGACCTCCGCCGGCATGTTAGTGGGTCAACCTTCTGGGGTCGTCCCCGAGGGGAACCGAGTCCTTCAAAATATTCCGGTTTTGTTTCAAGCGCACCGGCCCAACGTGTAGCATTGCAGCAAAGAGGACATTGAACAGAAGAAGTGTAGGTACGCATTCTTGCCGCAGCCCCTGAATGGCGTAAAACTACTCCGAGTGCTAACCGTCATCCGTACGCACACGAGCTCGGGTGCAGTTGTGGAACTCAAAGAGAAAGGCTAGATTCTTCCTCTGGTACGCCCAAAGCGTGCAAGCACCACCGCAACAGCTCTCGGTGACGGAGTCATATGTGTTCCGCAGGTCGGCGGAGCACATATACATGGGAGTTGTTCCAGCCCTCCCGAGGTCTCGTTGTCGGCGCACGAGTAACAGCTTGTCGACTCTTGATCCAAAAGCCGCGCTGTTCTTCGAGGAGTATCCCTATAGCCTCGCAATAGTCGCTGAGGCAGGGCGCGGCCATATTTAGTAATATCTTACCTATTTGGGAAACAAGCCGAATCCCTAGGTATTTGTTGCAATTCGACCGATCCTTCTTTTCATGAAGGACCTTAGAGTTCACATCGTTGAAATGCTGGGGGTCGTCACTTGTTCTCTACACGTTGACAAGTAAGTTGTGAAAGTACAGGGTGAATACATGCTGCTCGAATTTCTGAAAACTCGGCCGGATAGGAGTCTGGTCCCGCCGAGTTCCAGTTTGGCATACCCCGAACAACCGCCGTCATGTCATGTGTGGTGGGTTCATCTCTAAGCAATGATGCCAACGGCCGTGTTGTGAAAATAGGGCGCTGATGGCTGGGTCAAGCTTAATCGGTTTTGTGGTCAGGAGAGTACAGAAAAATCCCGCCCACCGCCCAAGAATACGCACATTGTCCCTTAGTATCGTGCGATCCTCGTCCCTGACGAACTACTCGCCTTTCGGTTTTTGATCGTCCAGCCCCGTCGTGCCCTTAACGTGCTTACTAAACCCCGCTGGTTGCGTTCGACGAGGCGTCTCTCGGTCTCAGCAAGGTACTTTTCGAAGTAGGTATTCAACGCTGCGTCAGTCACCCCTCGCAGATTCGTGCCCGCTGTCCTCAGCGTCATCCATGTGGTTTGGTCCTTCTCAGTGCTCATGGGTCGTCGAATATCCTCCCTCGTATCCCCTGATCATTGTTCGGCGGCTGAGGTTTCCGCGGTCTTACACCATTCGTGATTGCGTGGGTTCCTTCATAGGGGAGGTGTTTGTTTCGCTACTGCATCGAGAGTAGCATCTGCAAGTGGTTCATCGACCGAAGATTTACTGTTCGGCTGCGAGGAGAGGCAAGCGAGCTCGGAGAGGATCCGCGCCACTACCCGCTGCCTGCAGTCTCCGTCAGATCGAAATTTCTGTCGGTCGAACGGCCGAGTGGTTATTTTCATTTGTACGTGTCTGCTAGTACGAAACGAGAGTCGAGGCGGACCGTCGCGCATACGATATTATGGTCTGAATTTGCCTCGGTTGTGGGGATGAACCTTAACATACACACGAGATCGGTTTGCTTGGCGGGTTACGATGTAGTCAATCAGTCCTTCGTCGTTGCGGCCGCTGATACCGTTTAACGTAAGCTGAATTCTCCCCGTGCGTGCGCGCTGAAACACGTGTTCATGAGAGCGAGCTCGTTGTCTGAAGCGAATACCAGCAGACGTTTGCTGCTTCTGTTGAGCTCATCCCGCCCGCACGCTCAAAGCACCCTACACATCACCACACGCTTTCAATTTCTTCGCGGTCCGTGCGTTTGTATCTACCAGAGCGCACACACATTCCTTCGTTGGAGTCTGTTCGAAATTGTGCCCCATTTTCTCCCGGGATCCCCCTTTTCTCTGTGTGTTGAAGCTGGCTTCCGTTGGGGCATACCTGGTACCCGGTAGGCAACAAGTAGGTCGACCGCAACGCTTTCACCAGTCAACCTGACGCGCATAGACATGAGGCGTTCGCCAATCAACTGGTGGGTACACTGAGACTTATGACATATCTTTTTCTTCACTGCTTAATCAATTCCGTATAGCCCCTGTCTCCGTTTCTTCTTGCCCAGAGCAGGCAACCCGATATACTGCTGGGAGAAACTCGGCTTTTCGTGTTTCCTTGTTTCCTGAAGGCCAATGAAGTCGCAGCCCACTTATATCGCCTCCGCCAGCACGCTCTTGGTATGTCCGTGCCCCTTTCACCCTTTCACAGCCAGGGTGAGCACATTGTAGGCCACCACCGCCATGTGTGCCTGTTTCTGTCTGGCTCAAGCCTCGCGTTATGCAAACACTGCTAGCCGACGCGTGGTCCGACCCCTCCGTTGTTTTGATGTTTTTCTGCTTGTTTTCCCTTTTATTACGATGTATGCCTTCGTTTCCAAAGCCTGGGTGCAGCCGTCCTAGCCCATCCCAGCCCCTACACTCTCGTCCTCGCTATCGGAATGTTTGTTCACCCATGCGATGCCCAGTCTCTCCTCTACCCAAGCTGTGTCTGTTTCGCTCTCCGCTGTAGCGATGCCCCTCCCCTGCTGTTGGGACGAACTCCTTTTGATAGGGGTTGAACGTAGAGCTCATCGCCACCACCCCACGCCGTCGGTAGCTGTTTACCGAGGCTAGGGCTCACATTACCAACGGTAAACCGTCGTGGGTCATGATGTGCTCTGGCCTACCACGAGCCCGGAGTAGGCCGAAGTTGTTCTTATTTCTCAGTTTCAAGGCAGTTGAGGGCCAGGAGGATATTTTACACCCTTTATCCCCGGGTTTCCAGTTGACGCTAACCTTGATATGTTTTGGTCGGAACACACATATTATATATATATATATATATTTATATGTATATATATATTTATATGTATATATTGTATATATATATATACATATAAATATATATACATATAAATATATATATATATATATATATATCGGGGTCCCCTATTCTGACACGCTGCGGTTGCACCTTTGGCTGGTTCGTACCTATACCAGAGATCATGAGTGATTCAAGAGAACGTCGTCACAGCAGCCCGCGATTATGTTCGTATCCGCCTTATGCCCTCCCATCACTCAGATATGCTGCAGTGGTCGCAATTGGTTGAGATTTGAGGTCATGCACATAGGGAGCAAAGCTCAATCTAAATGAACGTTTGCACTTCATTCGCGGACAAGGACAGCTCCTCAAAGGAAACTCCAGCCCCCGAAATGGATAAACGCCCCTGACGCCCCTGATGGAGTGTGTGAAGGCGCCGGGTGCGCCAAACCGCAGTCGTGGACAGCCAAAAATGGCCTTCGAGGTGGTTTCGTGTGCTTGAAGTTGCTAGCCAGCCGCATGAAAACTCATAAAATGCTAAAATGTTTCACTTCAGGAGCGAAACAATGCACGAAGGATATATCATCGATACAAATAGATATTTACTACGGAAAATATGACAGTTCTGCAGGCGAAGGCTATATCCAATCTTGACGCGCACCATAAAATTCTGCAGAAGAGAAAAACATGCCCCTGTGGAAGGCAGTAAGAAACATGATTTGGCTGGTTGGGCGTATCCGACCATAAGCTTACCTCGCTTTTTTCGTAGCAGCCCTCGAACATCGCTTCGACACCGGCTGGTCACAAGTCAGAATGGTCGGGACGTGGCTGTAGGGGCTACCGCTCGTACGACGCTTTCTGCCGAAGCAAAAATCGCACATACATATCAGATGGCAATTCGATTGGGTTAGGGCGGTTTGCGTTGAGTTGGAGCTGGGTCGGGGTGCGACGGCGCACGGGTGGGTTTATGGCGTGGGCGATCGGGTGGGTGAGCGGGGGTGGGAGGACTACTGCCGCTACTAGGCTTCGTGCTCTCAACCGGCTTTATTCAACTGTTTGACCAAGCTTTACGCCGGCCAACATTTACACTACAACCCATACTCGCTGATCGCAAATTTTGCAGGAAATGGCGCTACTTTGGGACTGTAAAGGCTGTTTTCCGTGATCTGAACGTTATAAACATAGACGTGTTTCGTGGAGGTCTGCGAGGCGCCGCCCACCGGGAGCCCAAGAACATTGCCGAGTTTAACATATTCCGCCGAGCACCTTTTTCTGGACTTTGCTCCGGAAAACCAAGGTTAGGCTCTGGCTCTTGCGAACATTTATACGCTGAAAGGGCCACAGAAAATCAATCATTCCAAGCATTATGCCGGCACAAGAACTCAAAGCCTACCACAGAGACAGAATAGGTGAACGACCAACTTTAATTTTGGGGTGGGGGACAGCTGGATAGTGTCCAACTCTGGGTCCGACTTCAAAGAAAATACGGCATGGTACAGTGGCACTCGGTATCACAATTGTACTGCTGCAGCTGTGGCGGCGGGGCATGTCTTGTCTACATACGTACCTGGTATAGGAGATCGTTTTACTCCGTATCAGGTATTAGTTTTTCCTAGTATTACTACTGTTGTGTCTGTTTTTTAATCAAACTCCGAACTGCACACCCCTACAGCAACCCACGGTCAGCGTGAATGTTCTCGCTCGAGCTCATCAACAACAATAGCCTTCGCGTCGATACCGCCCGTAGCCACATGTTTGTACCTGCTGTTCTGCTTGGTTTCAGTTACGTGGTACCTGGTACTGGTATGTAATTGCAGCGTTCTACCGGCAGCAGTACCTGGTATACCAGGCACGACTTAAGTACCAGGTATCCTAGACGAGAAGTGGTGAGCGCAACAGCAACAGCTTTTCCTCTGAAGATACAAACGTGCTTTATTTCTCCACCACCATGATTGCTCTGTCACGCTGCTATTTTCCCGTTGATGATGTATCTCCGACGCTGCCAACAAGCCAGTCCCACTATATCCTTAGTGAAGAGCCGGCACTGCTTACCTCTGCTTCGTCGAAAGGGCTTGCTGCAACCACACCCCTAGAGCCGCATCGGGGTCATAGTTTCTCAGCATTTTTCTTCTTCTTTTTTCGCGTGGGCTCCCAGGTAGACGTTGGGAAATCGAGCCTCACATGACCGTGATCAATTGGCGGCATAAGCTCCAGGGTGTCCGCGCAAGCTGGCTGTGTGCGACGGTCCACATCAATGCTAAGCAATTTTCAAAGCCGGCGGAGGATGCGGCGAGTTTCCTACCGCTCCGATTGTTGACGGTTTCAAAGCAACAGTCCCGTAGTCCACCTCTTTCTTCTTCCTTCCGCCGTGGTTCCGCCTCGGATGCCCGGGAGTGTATCTACGAGTATCATACAGCGAACTCATGCATCCTTACTTTGCAGAACGCAACTGGCACCTCGTCAAGAAGGCCGCGGATATTAGATATAACGTTGATCAAAAGGAACAGATATCGAGGGCAATATAAGTACCAGGTAGTAGATACATTGTCAGCACGACAATCACCAAGGCTCTCCGCCTCGTTGCTGCGTATAGGCAGGACGACCGTAGCCCAACCACTGTATTTTATAGTACAAGAGTCGTGCACCATGGGCTCTTGTGGGCTTGACGTATTGAGCAAACTGGCGGAGTGGACTTCTCTGGATGTTTTGAGGGAGGACTTCCCCCGCAAGAGCGACGAAGGTCTCAACCCGGCAGAGGTACGACAATTAATATTGCTTGTTCGTATTCGTTCTCTCCCATCAAGATGCATTTTGGGTCGAGCCTGTTCTGCAAACGGTCCTGGAAGAAAAACAACACCTGGTAGTTGCTAACATGTACCTGGTACCAGGTAAGAACTTATCTTATATGACGCGTACTACAGTACCTGGCATGTATCTAGACTGTCAACAGTCTTGAGCTTCTGTCTCTGGTGATTGTCGAAACCAATCAAACTCCAGTACTCCATGGGTCGGTCAGCACCAAGCGCGTGCTCCGAGCAAGCCCGCATCCACACAACCGGCTCTTGTACTGCAATACTGGTACACCTCGGTTTTGTTCCCATCGCCGACAGACAACGATATACTGTAGTCCATCTACTGCAGCGTCTGTATACCGGTGGTACAGATGCGAACCAGGAAACCTGTACTACAGCAGTAGATCGCTGTCAGGCTCCCATCCGGACCCAGGAGGCACTGTTGACTATATGTATACATATCAATATTCTGTCTGCCCTGGAACATCTAGACCATGAAGTGGTAATCAAGGTTGGCTGTCCGAGGTTATCAATGTTTTGTATAGCGCTCGCCGCTGAGCACTACTGCAGTCACGAGTAAAAGTTTCTTATCAATAGCATCCCCGAAAGTTCCAGTCGCCACACTTTCTCCGGGGTCGTTTCTCGCTCGTGTGCCGATACCGTACGTACTTGGTAAACTCCTTCCCTTTTGATCGCGTGTGGCCTGCTCCTTGTCGATCTCTGATACCACCTGGTACCCCTTTTTAGTTTATTGCCGTGGTGCAGAAGCACATTGGACATACATATTTCGATACATTTGCAACCAGCGGGAGCAGCAGAAGCGGCGACGGCGGCTGCGCAAGTGGTGCGCAAGGAGAGCTGCTAACAGACGATGCGGCAAGCAAAATAGGGCAAGTTTTCAAGCAAATGGACGTGCGCGGTGACGGGGAGATTTGCTGGGAGGATTTTTCCTCGGTGAGGGGAGATTGGGAGAACACGGGACAGCAGGATAAGCTAGAGGAAACATGGTCATATCGTGTCCCTCTTTGATAGAAAGTGATGGATTTGACTACAGTAGGAGCAGAACGTGCCTATTTTTTATGCAAAATCAGTTGATCCGTACGACCTTAAGTGGTGAATTCATTCACGACTTCAGCGCTGCCGAGGGGTGTAAAGGGGGCTGGTTTTCTCCCACTCGAGAGTTCTGGGACCCCACGGGCCGGTTTATGGCGATGAGTGTGTGCGAGAACGAGCTGGGTCAAAGTATTACACGCACCCCTAGGGCACATACTTCGATGAGTGTTTGAAGTCATAGCGAATTATCCTGCGCTACCTGAACTAATCCCCGCGGAGTTTGTAGCTGTATCGGCATTATCTGGTGGGTGGTTCGATTGCGGACGGGCGGCTGGGAAACCCTTCACTAGGTACTGACGCGTTGCCTGGCAGAACAAGTTCTGGCTGACGGAGCTCCTTAAGGGCACGGACAGCACTGAGAACACCGCCCAAAAAGGCTTATCAGAGTGTTTTGCAGTGAGTGCTAGTCGGTGTATAGGTCGGCCTCGTGCGATTTAAAAAAAAAAGCTTTTTCCTTTTTCATCGATGTTGGGTGGTTAAGCTACTTACTAATTGCATATAGGTTATATAGGTAGGATCATCAAAATAAGGTTGGTGCACCCCTGCAGCAGCATGCGTCAGCTGAGGCGTTCTACGGTACTGTAGAGGCATCACGGTCAGGGGAAGCGAAACTTCCTCAGCCATCAAGGGGTCTTTCCTTACCGGGCGCCCCACACATCCCAACAATCCGTTGTTCTCATACCAAGGTACGTTTTACCCCCATTCAGTTCCGCGTTATATCTCGAGGGGACACACAGTCGGGGTCTCATAAAAAGTTGGTGCACCCCTGCCGCGGCGTGCGTCAGCTCCTACTAGTCGCATTCCCGTTGGACGCTGATAATGCTCTAGCTTGGGTTTCTCCCCATCGTACACAAACTTCAATATGCTGCATCATGTGGTACGTGCTACCATGTGGTATTGCGAGTTTTATGCTCCTTCCCCATCCGGAAGTTGCCAGCCACAGTCTCACCGGGTGCATGCCCGTAGGGACGTTTGCTTGCATAAAAAGTATGATGAGCGGAAAGTGCGAGGGCGTGAGTTAGCTATTATCGATGAAAATGAACGAGCAGTGGGAATGCTGAACCCAATGCGCGACCGAAAATAACGACACGTACCGGGGGGGAGAGGGGGTAACACCTGTGACCACAACCTATTCAGAAGATCGCTGAGAGTAAAACTCCTACGAGTCAGGCTGGAAAGTAAAAGTGAAAATGAAGAAAAAAGGACGAATGAGCACGAAAAGCAACACTATGGGGAGTAGAAACACCATGGGAAGAAAAAAACACGAACGCCTACTACACACCAGTCTGGCTGCGACAACCGATTTGAGGGCTCAGGCCGGCAATCCTGCGAAATGTAGCAACTTCCTGCAAATGCAAACCCGACTAAAACTATGGGCGGCACCAGATATAAACAGCACCGCTGCTGGTGTTGTTGCAGGCAGCATCGTTGCTACCAGAAGAGGGGTAAGCTTATGCTCACTGACGTGAGTATTTGCCGCTCGGGTGGGTGGAACCGTGGTTCAGTTTACATTGGGATTGCTACAAATCGCAAAATTCAGAGGAGTAAAAGGTTATAAACTGCAAACATAGTTGAAGCCACTCGGCCAGCACAGCTCTGAGCGGCTCGGACATAAATATACAAAAGTGACCCTCCCACCACAAGCCTAGCCGTGGTCAGGTGTTGCACTTGATCGCCTCGTCAGTGACGGCTACAGAAGTATACCTATCGATACGGGTGATTCCATCGCTGACCACCTTGCGTCCTTTTGGTGACAGTACATGCTTCAAATGGAACTCCTGCATGAGACCAGAGGAGCGGCTGAGAACGAGCACTACTTTAAACCCTTCGCGGCGCACCTAGGGATGGACGGCAACGCGCGGGGAAGAGGGGTACGTACTCTATACATAAGAGATGCTGGCATGCTGCGCTCACTACAGGTTGACGTGTTTTTTTGTTTCTACCGTGCCGTGAAATATGGTTCCTTTCGAGATAATTGAAGGGACCGATCCACCGACAGACCGAAATCTACCAGGACAGATCTTGACGAGAGATGGACATGTGTTGCTCCGCGAGCGTAAAGCGACAGCGTGTACGCTCACATATGTATTTCGATATCACGTTGAGAATGAAGTAGTTCGTGGATGTCTTTTTTTTTCATGCCTTTTCCGAGGCTACACCTATGTGGAAGGTCGACAAGTACTTGGAGTTGGATATATTAAAATTATTTTTTCAATTTAGTTTTTACAGTCAAAGAAAAAGTCAACGTGAGGGAGACGTACTTATACAATTTCGGCCATTAGATCCCGTAATAACAGGGAAACATTTTGTTGCTTTTGAAAAAGACAATCAATTCGATTCGGGTTTGATATTATCCCGTCAAAAAAGCTTATTTGGGTCTTATGGAGGAATGGTGGCCTCTGTTTGGAAACTTGAACAACGCCAAAGGGTCAACCAACACCCGTGGTCATTTACAAAGGTGAAGGACGGCACGCGTACTATTCGAAGCCCTACGGACAGCGGAATATTTGTTTCGCCGGCACTGCCTAGGAGGCTATCGCTCTCGGGATGTCTAGAGGTGCTGGCGCAGCCATGACGCCCCACGTGGGCCGCAGCGACAAGGATACCTCGATCGACACCCTGAGCCGAGTCGTGCTCGTGTGGATTGGGCGAGAAGAGGGGGTGTGCGACGCCATTGTAGTTGTTCGAGGCGCCGAGGGCGGTATGCTCTGTGCTATCGACCGCCGGGCCTGGCGCGGTATGGGCTCCAGTGGCCCTATTTTTCGGGAACAATGGACCTCGTCTGTAAAGTAGTCGACGACACGTCTTAAGTTTGCGTGGGTTGCGTTTAGACTGTGCCACGTCCAGTTGGGCAATCTCACTGAATTGAATATCTCGGAAGACGAACAGATGTACCAAAAGGCCTGCCTGGTATTGCTTAACTTGGTGTAGTCGACTTTCATTCAAAAACGCTTGCTTGGTGATTTACGGTTCTGCCTATAAGGTGCAAATTGGACCGAACGAAAAAAAACAACAACAATAAGACAAATTCTCCTTAATATGGGCGTTCAATACGAAGATCGTCGTTCTATCTTATTGCTATATTTGACATAGATGTATGGGCGGGATCAGAGCTAACGCATTTCCCGGCTGCGGCTTTTCGCAGATGTGCCACTGTTTATCTGTTAATCACACTAGTGGACGCCCCCGCCCCTCCTGGCCCCGCCCTTTTAGCGAACTGCCCCAGTGGCCTGCCATGGCGTGTGATCTTTGTATCAGCACCGGCCGGCCATTGCCCCCCCCGCCCGCCGTAACTCACACCGTGACACCGATGCGGCCTAATACTCATAACAACCTCACGTATGGGACAGATAAAAATACATAGATAGGAGTGGTATCGCTTGGACGTCGCTCGGCGCTGTGCGAGCATAAATACTTGACTATCCATATACCAGTAGTATTTGCCCTTCGGTATTGTCCGGGTTTAATCGTAGTTCCTCATATCCAGCAGGGGTAACGAAACCCCCCTACACGGAAATTCAACCATGAAAGCTAAATTTCACGCCGACGCAACATGACGAAACTTACCCGAGCAACTTGTTTACGCACCACTTCGAACTTTGCTTGACGCTGCGCTCGTCCGGTTAAGGTTGTGCGTTTGCAGTATCTGCCGGCGCCCATTGAAAAGCTAGGCCTCATCGGGGAACACAACGAGGTAGGAGCAGCGCCTGCTACCTTGCCCTTTCCAGATCGAATTATGACGAATACCGGCGATATTCGCCCGAGGGGCTACGAAATGCGTTCGCAGCTCATGGCGTGTTAAGCTTCTACTCGTAGTGCGCCTAGCCTTTGCGATTGGGTCAGCGCTCGCGTTTCTGCCCCAGAGGCCAGCTTCGGGTGCGACATTCAGAGCTCCGCGTGTCAGGAACTGGAGAAGATTGGATTCTCTACCAAAGCCAACGGCAACCCTCACATCAGGAATGATTTCACGGGGAAGATAGTGTAAATGGCGTGGGGACCACAAACGTTGCAGGGCTAGTACTGAACACACAAGGGCATCTCAGTTTTAGTTTTATCGGTCCGACTCCTCTAGTTGAGGAGGATATGTCCTCTCTTGCCGCCTCCTCGTGCGCTGAGCGCTCGCACCCGAGGGTCACGTACGCGCACAAGGATAACACCACTATCGTGCATGCTTGGTACAATGGCGGCAACTACTATCAAACAGATGCATGCGTGCTACGGTAGCGGCAGGCGGTACTACGTAGCATCGGCTTGCAGAAGATATTTCACACTGGCGGCGGTCTGCGCCTCAACTGAGGTACTACCCGGCATGCAGCAGGGTATCCCACTCGAGTTGCATAATACTGTAACAAAATTACTTTCGTTACCGCTGTACTCATGCCGTGAACTCGTGTATCGGAATGAGCCTATACACAGTTTCTCATGTCTGTCAGTATGATCGTGACTCAGTGACAGTATCGAGCTTCTCGAGCGAGGGACCTCACATAATTGGAGCTGCACTTGTCACGATAGCATGCTTCCGCAGCGACCTATAATATGGGAGATAGCGCCTGGTTCACGTTTCGACTTGTTTGATATCGATAGACTCCGAGGGATAGTTTTCATGCTGTCCTGTGCTTTTTACGAGAGGGCAGCAGTACTCCCCTACAGCAGGGGTGAGGTCCCGGCATCACAAGGTAGAAGATGGCGGTGCGAGTAGATAGTCGAACCATTGGGTGCTTGATAACCTACAGCAGTACAGCGTGTCCAGTACCCCGCTAAGTGGACCTCAAGTAATAATATTCTTGCGGCTTGTACACGAGCACATCGCCACAATCCACTGCGTGATCTCAAGACGGCCCCCACACATCACGGAAAGAAAGCCAATTGCACTTCTCAGGGAACCTTAAGCTAGAGATCTAGTGGTGGAATTATCTCAAATCACAGGTGCTGCGGTAGCTGGGGGGGTCACGAGTATATCGGATATTTCCAGCTGGTCAACGATTCCTTATACGGTGGTCCTGTGCAGTATGGGCCCGCCAGAAAAAGGAAATGCCTCATCAACGCACGGTTGAAACCCCTTTTGAGAGGCAACCCTTGAGAAAGCAAGTTCAGCGCAGGCTGCTATTTCGGATTTGTGTACCGCTTGCAGATGAACGCGATTTCGCAAGGTCCTATTTCGTCGCATCCCACAAAAGTGTGAGTCTTACTATTATGCTTGTCTCGGGTAGTTTTGATTGGTAGGTCGATGCTGCATAGCTCGCGTCCTCCCTTTTATCGGTTAGTGTTCTCTGTTCGATATATTTGTGGAAGAATTACCGATATCCGTACCTTTGTCGCTGTGTCTTACACGCGACAGTGGAAACTCTTGAACTTTGGGTTAAATCTACAAATGACTGCCTTATTCCTTTGCAGTCATACACTTGTACGTGAGGCTCTTGCTTTCGTGATTAGCACCACCCACACACGGCCTCGTTTGTTACGCTTCCTGCGCCAACAGAACATTTCCCAGTCCATTTTTGTGTGATATTCGGAGCCACTTGCTCGGTGGCATAGGCGCAGTCGTGAAAAGATCACGAATGCTCCCCCCCTTATCGTAAGGAAATATGGTACCATTACACTATTAGCGTGAGTGCCCTAATATGCGTGTACTGCTGTCTATGCCTAGGTTGTGCACCTGCTAGGGCACGGTGCTATCGAAGATGACGACAGAGTGCCCTTCAGAGTGGAGTCTGGCGGAGGATCCGAGTTGGCAAGGATAACCAGCTCGCTTCGTCACGACACGGCATACAAGCCTCACCAGGTCAGTGCTCAGTTGGATATCCAAGGGCAAAATCATGTTGTTCAACGGTGCAAAATTTGTACATTCCGAGTATCATATCATCGCACAGTACGTTGATGTTGTTCTTCACACTCTCTCACCTCCCAAATTGAATCCGACCTCCACAGAACGGGTTCCGGTAAATCTGGGGAGGGAATCACACATCAGAATAGAAACGCCTGCACGGTAAGGCTCGAAGCAGCACCTGAAGCACACTGCACACCCCAGCGAAAAAAATGAAATCGGCGTATGTTATGTACATACACCTACCAGATGCAATCGCTGTATACACGCAAGAGTTTAACAGAAACCGAGGGTACCGCGTACCATGAAAAAACAGACGCGAAACACAAAACGAGAGGGGCAGAACGAGAAAAGAAGAAAACGCACCGTCTATTCTCCTACGAGGTTTGTGCTGGTTGCACCGGCCCTTGTGCAAATCGACTTCCGGGAAGAAGACTTGAAAGTCGGTCGTTGTAGCTGGCATGACGCCCATTGCGCCCCATGGGAGCGTCAGGTGACGGGATGCTTGACGTGTCATGAATTATAGAGGACCAAGGCTATGGCAGGGGGGGGGGGGCGTGCTCATTTGCTCCCTGCCTTGGGCATTTTATCATCGACCACGCATTCCGTCTGAGACGAAGCACGGGGAGGGGGGGGGGGGGGGTGTAGTTTTAACGGGCAACGTTAGGCCACGCTAGCAAGTAGCTTGTGATGTACCAGGTCCACAACCCTCCAAAGCGGACTTCTCAGAAGTTTCACGGCGCAGTGTGAACGAATAATCTTCTGGCGGTGTGAGTACCAACGATGCGCCCCCCCACAGGGGTGACATTATTCAGCGGAGAAAATCCTGCGCTGCCGAGGCGTCTCAGCTCAGGAAAACTACCCAACCACTATATCACGGGAACACCATCAGTATTTTACGCGGATAGCTTTTCGTTGTATAAATAATAAATTGGCCACTGCGTTACTCTTGTAATATTTTTCTTCGCGAGGAAAAATATTTTTAGGTGAGCTATATATAGGGCTTCTGGAGTCAGAAGCCCTGGAACAAAAGTAGGTACGCCCACCTCCCTCAAAGCAGGCGGGATGCACCCTCGGCTTCCCTACCGGTTCTACCAAAAACACGCAAAAATGCAGGTCCACGCCATTCACAGCATTCCGGACGAGGACGTCGTGATCACGAGCAGCTCTCTAGGACCCTCGGGGCCTCATGTTCTGACGGTTTGGGACCTTCCCACGGAGGAGGAACGGTCTAGCGAGAAGCAATTCTTGCCGGCACTCACGTACCGCCAAGAGACTCCCACACGCCAGGTTTGGAAGGAAGCGGCCGTGCTACGTGTACCCATCATGTACACTATTTAGTTCATGGCGGCAGTTTTCATGCAAGCTTGCGTGCGAAACGATGCACACTGAACTGCTGTAGGTTGCATGCAAGTGCGTGCAAGCTTGCGTGCGAGCGCATGAAAGCCCAGGCGATTTCTATGCATTTTTCGTTACACCACGTAAGGGTTTGCACACGACGCGCTACGACAGGGGTTTATATACAGTGGACAAAGTTTTTCTCGCTGACGGGGCACCTTAAGGGCACTGAGAATCTTCTGAATATCGCTGGAAATCTGATTTGCGTTTTCACATTTTTTTTGTTTTCAATCATTACTTTCACTTTCCAGCCTAACTCGTAGGAGGTTTTACCCTCGACGACCTTCTGGACAAGCCGTGGTCACAGGTGCCGTCCTTCCTTCCCCCCGGTACGTGCCTTCATTTTTTGTCGTGCATAGGGTCCAGCATTCCCACTGCTCGTCGATTTTCATCGATTGTAGCTAACTCACGCTCTCGCGCTTTCCGCGAGTAAATTTCTTTTCTGCAAGAAAAAGCCCCTAAGCATGCACTCGGCGGGACTTGAACCTACGAAATTGATCTCTATTAGCGCGCGGACTACCTACCAAGCCATCGGGGACGCCGGCAATATTGAAGTGCGATATATATAGACATTAAGCCTTCGGTAGGTCCTGTCATTGTCTGCCGGGTTGTGGGTTCACGTTTCTGGGAGTCGTGATTTTCGGTGGGGTACAGAGACCCTCACACGTGGGGAACTTCCCAACGTGTTGGGTGTATCCCTAAGGCAGTCTATGGGAGCGTGTATCATTCCACACACCGGAACTGTCTCAGACGCCCGCTTTGCAAAAACCACCACTTTGACCTCCTCGGATACTGTAATATGGTCGCTCTCATCAACTCGGGACGGGTGGATTGCCCCAGCATACCTTTTTCATTTCGTATGCGGAAACAGCGGGTTCCGCCCCTCATGCAGTTAGACGACCAATGGAACAGCAGGGTGGGGGTAACTTGAAGGTACGTTATTCAGCCGCTCAGAGCCACTCGGCCGGGAGAATACCTTATCTACAGTAGTTGGGCATTCCGCTTTTTTTTAGTTTCGTTTCGCTGCTGCAGCAGCGATCCGTCTGAAGCCTGTCCTTGCTAGTGAGTTGCGGCTTCGAGTAAGGTTCAGAGCCACTCGCTCGACTGGCCTGAACGCGGTAGTCAGGAGGGTAGCCATCCATATACCGTGCTCCTGGTCAGGGATACATCATAGCCGTCGATCAACACTGGAGTAAGCGCTAACTCCAAGCGCGCTCAGTGCCTGGCGTGTATGTCGTTATAGCTGTAATCTGCAGTTCGAATCCCACTAAGCACTGCCTGCATTATTGTAGGGTATCGCGCGGTAACCCACACAACAACCTTTCTGTTTGTGAAACCCGGAGTGTGAGCGTAATAGCGTGACACCCCTCCACTTCACTGTTGTGGCCCAACACGCCACCGTGTTGTCGAACCTCGGTCGGGAGAACCTTAAGGAAAAGTTCACGCTCAGCCGATGAAAAACGTGTACGTACAGTACCAGGCGCAATGAAGACACTTTTGGCGACACTGGAACTGTCAACCGCTCTTGCTGCCGGGGAGCTGTGTGTAATTCCTAGTATCGAGTGGAGGTTGGAGAATGTGTAGCGTTGCAACCCACGATGAGCACTGAAGTAGTCTGAGAAGTTGCAGCATGTACTTGCTACGGTGGGGAGGACACTTTGGAGTGGGAGGCATGCAACGACCATCTCAACTCTCAAAGTAGCAACTATCGTTGTATCCGATGTGACCGATGCGTACTCTCTGTAACATCGAAAAAAGTGTGCACATCTATCGCATGGGAGCATTGATGGGGTTTATCTAGAGTGCGAAGTTGACGCTATGCTGGTGGTTGGATCAGGGTGTGTAGAGCTCTACACGTGCGTCTCCTGGCACGAATCAGGTGCTACCCCTGCCCTAGCACGCTTGAGGCACGGTCTGATACCACGTAAGCGATGGCCTGGTCCCACTCCTTGCATGGAAGTCGTGCATATTCAGCACCGTTCCCGAACACGATAGCGGTCCGCGTTGTTTGACGTGGCTGATCTTGTAATCGCCCTTCTCTTTTAGTAGATCAATTTCATCTCTCGGTTCCCAAACGAGGTTGTCTCTTGACCAGACTTCAGCAGGGAAAATTGCTGTTCAAAAGTGTCGATTAAAACGACCGCCAATATTTTTGTGGGATTGCGGGATGATGCCACTCGATATCGAGGTTCCAATACAGCGAGTCGTACGGCTCGGGATTAACGCCATCTAACCCGTGCTACTAGGCCGTCAAGATCTAATGGTTTATAACAATAAAGTCACTCTCTATCTTAGGGTCCCACATGTGGTTTGAACAAGGGAGGTACGCCATGGTAGGGCGTGCACCTACAGTGATGTTTTCCACGGCTCCTTACCTGGAAAGCTCTACAGCAGTATACCCCAACCTAAAAACTGACCGTGTGAGAAATAATCAAAGCCGAAGATCCGATCGACCGTACCGCGGCCTCCGCACCACAAACACACACAAATTAATCGCGTTTTAGCGATAAGGTGTGCTTGAATACTTTACCAGGTATTGGGTAACGTTAGTTCCTCAGTGCACGTCAGAAACCTCGCTAGTCAAAAGTGTTTTTGCGAATGATGGGTCCACCGCTATCGTAGCACGCGTCACACTGGGTAGCTCGCAACACACCAGGTATTATAGCTGTTCTCTGTGGGATACTTGGCATATGTGTTTATTAGACCACCCGACCATCCGCTCGTGGGACTGATGTCGTAGAAAACGTAAACTCGTCTTAACGACGACACGCCGAGAGCGTACGCGGGGAAACGTATTACTAAGCAGGACCACGCCGTAGAGCTTCATTGTCGGAGGTCAAATTTCACCCAATGGTTTAGACGACTGACTCATAAGGGCAGCAACTAACAGGGGTAGACCCCGGTATCCGTACATTGCCGGGGCGAACTACGTCGGGTTTTTGCCGACCACGCAGACACTACCAAACGCGAAACGCCGTGAAGTGTTGGGCGAGTCGCATGAGGGGTAAGCCACATCCCACTGAGAACCGCTATGAAGTCGAGTATTCTCGCATGTGGATGGCAGCTCCGATTGGTAGATTTGTTGTCCGGTTTACTCACGTCGAGAGACAGCATTGGGCTTACTGGGTGCTAAGGTAGAGCGGGAGGGGTAAATTACCACTTCTGCTGCGACCGCGTCTAGTCCAACCGGGAGATTGCGTCTAGTTTGAGTTGAGAATGTTGGCGCAGCTCACACAACAACACCATACCAGTCCATATCGCGAGGCAAAACAGGTGTGAAAACATGAGACTGCAGCCAAAATAGAGGGCGGTCATTCGGCTGACCGAGCATCCATGAGCGGCTGAAGCAATACTAAACGTGACCTCCCTTTCGCAACAGGAATGTCCGTCCTTAACTGTTGGGCGTTGACGGTTCTCCTTCACCGGTGTTCCTACGTCAATGCCGCTCCAGACTGTGATTTTGTGGGCCCCTACTCTGGAGATGGTGCTGACGGGATGCTCCGAGAACGGATCCCTGCTGGGATGGGACCTGCACCCCTTAAAACAATCGGCGAAGCTCTGGCTGCATACCGCCGGGATCACGCACGTGCACGAGCTGGTGGGCATGCGAAGTGCAACGACAGCAGGGGTATTCATATATAGCATCGATGTTTTTTGAGCCAACGTGCAAGCTCTGTCGGCGCGATTCCGCCGGACATCACGTACATGCACGAGTCGAGCCGGTGAATAAAATGAGTGCAACACTAGTAGGGGTAAGCCGCCCAAGTCTTCTGGGGGTTGCTCACTCCGGAAGCTCTGTAGCTCATCTGAACGCCGAGCTTGAGGGATAATGTAACCTACTGACACACAGTCGCATGGGGCTAGGGTTTCTGACAATTTTCGTGCTAAAGCACGAATGATATGAAGGATACGTAAAAAAACACTGGGGCCCCACCAGTTGGACATTGTTTCGGCACAGACGCACCCCCCCTCTCTAGGGCCTACGGTCATACGACTACAAGCATGCATGGTATTGGGGACGTATTTTGGACTTTTAGAAGCGTACTCCAGTAGAAATGGCGCCTAATGTCTGAGGGTAAGAACTCGCTCGACTATCGTGCAGGAATTGTACGGTATGTATCACCCAGAGAACATATTCACAGAAAAACAAAAAGAGGTTCAACCCGATGGCCATTCCCAAAGCTTATAACATGCATATCGCAAAAAATATGGTAAAATGTTGTTAATACTGATATTCCAAGATTATTGTCTTAAAAAGCCCGGCTTGTCAGAAATATTTGCCTCCGAAAGCGAAATGTCCTACTTCTGTTGTGGCACGCCTCTTTGGTGGATACACGTGTCACTCGCTAGAAGGCCGGGGTTGCTCAGGGATATCCAGAATATGCAGATGAAGTTAGGCGTCCCTCCACTAAGCATTGCACACCCTCCACACTACATACGAACACTTTATCGTGTGCGCCCCGCGTCGACGACCAACAGTTTGCACACCCCTCACTCCATCGTACTCGTCGTACACCCATGTTGTGCGTGGAATATTGCACACGCTATCATTCGAGAAACATGATATGTGTGCGTAGTGCTGGATATGTGCGTTGTACTGCACACACTGTACAGTGACACTGGGCGGTTTAGTTCAGTATCGTCCGACTAGTCAAGCACTTCAAGTGAGCACCCATCATCAAGCGTGGTACTTGCACGAGTATACTTTAGAGTTCGGACCAGCGACAAAAAGTAACTGTCGTGTTGGGCGCACAAGCGTTCTTCGAAAAAGTAACTTTTCACGTGAGATATTACGGGGAACCATAGTAAAATAGTAATTAGGACCAAATACTTTCGGTGAAAATAGGTGAATATATGGGTTTTTGTGTGTACCGTAGGCCCTATTTAATACGCTCCGGACACTAGGAGTTCATCAACTAATGGACTACCACCCCTACCATGGCACTGCTCAATAAAATACCTACACCCTGTTAATAGGTAGGCCGTACCGGAGGGGCCCCGCATGTCGTTACGGCTAGCGTTGATGGGACGATCGCTGTCAGCGGTGGGACGACGAGAGGGGGAAGAACGGTGCCCGTGGGAGATGGGGTGCTCCAGCGCTTGCAGGTAAAAGGGTGTGTGGGTGGAATGGATAAAATGGGATGGTGTGGAGTGGAATGGGGTGGGATGGAATGGGATAAGATGGTCCGGGATGGGCTGGGCTGGAATGATGTAGGACCTGAGGAGATAGGATGGGATGGGATGGGATGGGGTTTGATGGGATGGCCCGGAATAAGATGCGATGGGATGGGATAGGAGGTGCAGGATGGGATGGAATTATATAGGATGGGCTGGGATGAGATGGGATGGGACGGGACCGGATGGTATATTATAGGATACGATGTGATGGGATGGGATATAATATTAGGGGATGGGACGGGATGGGATGGAATAGGATAGGATGGATGGGATGGGACGGGATGGGAAGGGACAGAATGGGGTAGAATGGAATCGGATGGGAATGGATGGGATGGGACAAGGTGCGATGGTATAGTCCATGTGGGTGGGTTGGTGGGTGGGTGGGTGTGGGTGGGTAGGCGGGTGTTTGCTTGAGTTGGTTGGGGCGTGGATCGGTGGCCGGTCTGGGGGTGGGTCAGTCGGGGCGGAGGTGAGTGAGTGGGTGTGTAAATGCTTGGGTGAGTAAATGGGTGGGTGAGTAAATGGGTGGATGAGTAAATGGGTCGGTGAGTAAATGGGTGGGTGAGTGGGTGGGTGTGGATGCGTGGGTGTTTTATCATGGATTGGTAGGTTGGAGGGAGGGTGCGCATTAATTGTCGTCGTTACCTGGCCAGGAATGGTGGTGCTCTGGTACTCCAAAGAAAAGCGATTATGCAACCCCTACTGTAGGTCTTCAAAACGTCGTTTTAGGCAAGGGCATCGCTAGACGTAATACTATTTACTACTCACCAACAATGGTTAGGGTAACTCGCACCTCGTCCGTGTTAAGAGTGATACGCGGTGATGTGCCGAGCTGTGTGCACTTGCTCTCCATGTGATCAATGTCGAAGACTCGCGGTTCTATATATCGCTTGGAAGTCGATCATAACCACGTCAGAAGGACAATACTGCATTTAATCCATTGCGCATGGCTAGACTCAAGAATCTGCGACGTGTGGGAAAAGCGGAACGAAGTACGTTGCCGACACCTAGTGAAACTTCAAAGAGAGCGTACAACCGCGGTGAACGTGACACTTCATGTGCGCCTGAACACAAAACAAACAGGGTCATTTGTCGTTGGAGCCATTGTCGACAGCTTACCTCTGATCCATCTTGCCCCATACCACCAAGGACGAAATTTGAATAATCGTACAAGACATTATACGAACACCGAATAATCTTTACATTTCCGTCCAGTAAGGTGTGGCCTGGACATAAAACGAGCCTTTCGTCGTGATTTGTATGTGTATCTCGAGGCTGTTCGAGAGGTGTGCTGTTTACTGTATGGCTTGCAACTCATGAGCTCAAACTTCGGGCTGCCAAAAGCTCTCCACAGAATGGGCTACTCAACACCATTGGACCGGTGTGTTTTTACGAGATCTATCGTTAGATAGCTACTGTGGCCCATGGCATTACGCATTGGGCTATACTCGGAGCCTACAAAATACCAGGTAGGTTCGTTGTAGGGTGTGATTCTCAAGACACTTTCTCTCGAAAAATGTGGGTGCTGCCACTACCTTAGGACGCGTACTCGCATCTACGTACACGTAGCTTACTCTTGTCTCTACACAAACCCGACCATTTTTCACAAACGTACCCGCCGCGCGATCCATTTCACCTCGCAGGCGCACGAGAGAGGGGTGGCGCACATGGCGTTTTGCCTTCACTACTCGCTGGCGCTCTCCGCGGGTTTTTTCGTCAACGCCGTAGAGACAGCGTCTGGCATTCTCGCGTGGAAGCTCGACCGCGATGGAGGGATGCTCGAGCAAGGCATACACAAGCGTCTGAAGGGGCACGAGGGTCAGGTGAGCCAACCTTTCTACGGTAGGAAAATATGTAAGGAGAATCATCAATATCGAGCAGTCTTTTTTTCCAGGCTGGTCTGTCGTGGAAAATCCATGTGTCTAGACATGGATATGTTCTCTATCTCCTGGAATAAACGCCTCAGTATATGTGCGGAAACCTACGAGTTCAGTGTTCGTTCTTGCTGCCAACCAATGGGAATGTCATCCCTCTTGCTACCAGCGATCATTCAATGTAGGTGTTGGATTGGATGAGGCCTCCTACCGCCGTCGGTAGTCCTACCCGAACTTCCTTGTGTTTCTTTGTTCGTGACTAGCCACCAAACGGGCGCTGTGTTGTCTCACCCAGACTTGCTTCGTACTGGTTTATTTTACTCGTGCGTGGAGGCGCATGCGGAGGAAAATTGTTTTTAATGGAACAGCAAGATCAGGTGTGACCAAACAAACGGTGAATTTCGCTTCGTGTCCCCCCGTTTCTGCTGCCAAGACTCTGTTGAGGCGTGATCCTTGGCCCTGTTTGTCAAGGGGGGAAGGTGCCGTCTCCTCGTAGGGGAAAAACCTATCCGGTATTCCTCGGGTCGTTCATGTGTGGACCTCGTCTACTGTATATCCCATCCAAGAGCCGGTTCGGTGGCATAGTGAACGTGCAAGGGGCCCGATTTATCACACGTACTATTAGTGTTGTTAGTGTTGTTATTAGTGTAGCAAGACCCGTACTACTACGGTAGGGCATGCCTTCCATCCACGTTTCGCCCGAAACATGCCACTTGAACTGGCCGGCCATTCTAACTCAAGATCGTTTGAACACCATTGTCCGCATTCCAGGTTAGTATGCACGATACACCTAGAATTTTACACCGATGTTCGCCTTGCCTCTCTAAAGCTGTTTTTCGGGTGAGGTACATATCTCGTAAAGTTAGCCCGGGCTTCACTAAGACAACGTGCTACCCCTGTGAGGCAAACACGCCTCGCAGACAGTAACAGGTAGTTCTTTGGCGCTGGAAACAAATGTCTGTCGGGATGGTTTGAATCCTACAGCAGCCTCTTTGCTTAGGTAGAAGGGAGGAAAAGCACTATCAGAGGGGAACTACACCCCCCACCGCAGTACGGCTCCTAGACGCTATCGCCGTGCCTACTGTTCTATGCTTTCTCAGCAGTAAAGGCATAGCAGCTCCCCGTCGTCCCACGGCAGGAGTTGAACATTTTGGATCAATTGTTTTGTGTCTGAAAGTTGATGCTCCTCCACGAGAAGAGACTATACCTACCCCATATAATTGCATGATGTGTTTTACTTCTGTGTCTGCGTTACGCTGGTCGGTGCGCGCGAACGGTTTCCTTCGAAATCATGTTTTGGGTAAAAATATGTTGAGCTCTTCATGCGCGGGGCTTAGGAAATAAGGCACCGTCGTTTTCGTGTCATTCTCCGAAGGGGTTACCAGCCGTGCTGAATACGTACCGTAGGGACCAGCCGTGCTGAATACGTACCGTAGGGGTTGCGTCTTTTTTCATTCGAATTTATTCCCCACGTGAAGTGTTATTATGCGCGATAGCGCTCTGAATCTGTTGTTGTTGTTGTTGTTGTTGTTGTTGTTGTTGTTGTTGTTGTCTTCACATTAAATCGTCCTTTCTACCCAACTT
>JBBMHQ010129300.1:0-19870 GCA_037834295.1 Postelsia palmaeformis
ATCTCTGTGGCGTAGCTTTGTGACCACAGAACTTGTATCTCTTCTATTAATAGGATTGAAGAATCGGCACGGACACTCTGTCTGGTTGTGCTGGATGTCGACGGGTAGGAAGAACACACATTTATGCTGGATGTCGACGGGTAGAAAGAACATATATATATATATATATGTTTCTTAGTGCGAACGCCCGGCATCGGACCCTGTCCCCACCGCAGTAGTGTTGTGCGTGTGATGGACAGGTTACAGCAGTTACCTCACCCGCTTTCACCCACGGGACCTGTAGTCGCTCCGTTGACGAATGATAAGTGAAATAACGCAACAGTTGTTTGACTATGTATGTATGCTGAATTCCCGTCAGATTTCCCTCAGACAAAGCACGAAGTTCTTTGGTCTGCGATGAGCGTGAAAACTACCTGGACCTCGTACTGTACGTACCGTCGTGTCACAAAGAAACCCTGTACCCAATGCACCGGCCTCGCTCACCAATTTACATGATTGAGGCGTTCTACGATATAGGGCCGCCCTTGTGCTTGTGAGGCTGCTCGGTTCTTGGCCCGAAAACTGACTTCAGGGAAAAAAATTAATCCCGATAAATAATCCCATGCCCAAGTATACCAAAACCAGCATTGTTCGAAACAAGATCGGCATTCCGACGATTTTTCCCGTCATGCAGAAAACGTGCTTGCGGAAATGTGCTACCTCTATCGTAGCACGCGCCCTTCGTTGAAGCTTACCAGGTAAGTTTAAGAGAGTTTTTTTTTTTTTTTGCACCGAGGACCCATTCATCTGACGCCTTCCTCACAACGCAAAATATGCCCCCTCTGGTTCCAATTTCGCTATTAGAGAGCAAACGTTTTAAACGTAGGTCCCCGAAAGTGACGGATTTTGGACGAAACATTCGTAATTCATAAATACAAGTATTATATTTAGGAGTCGTTCTAATCGCACTTTTTTCTTCATCATCTAAACACGAAGGTCTTCTGAAACACGAATGTTTACGACGAAACATATATATGTAGATCATATCCTATGCAGTTGTACTGTACTGTAATAAATAGCAGTCGTCCTACGAACGTAATCGCATTTGTTTTTTTCTAATCTGCCAAAATATGCAGGTTCGGAACAAACTTAAATTCTAGACGTCGCAGTCGCCTTCTTCTGCCCGGAATTGATTGTACGCTTTGGCAGCGTCGAATAGAAAATACGCGTCGGCGAAACATATGTAAGGGCCCATAGTAACGGGGAACATTAGTCGGCGTCCCCCGGTGCCTTGATAGGTAGTCCGCGCGTCCGCGCGCCTATCAAGATCAATTTCATGGGTTCAAGTCTCACCGAGTGCATGCTCAGGGGCTTTCTCTTCGAAAAAAAATATTGATAAGCGGAAAGCGCGAGAGCGTGAGTGAGCTAAATTTCGATGAAAATGGACGAGCAGTGGGAATGCTGAACCCTGTGCGCGACCAAAAAAATAAGAACGTACCGGGGAGAAGAAGGATTGACACCTATGACCACGACTTGTCCAAAAGGGCGTCGAGGGTATGACACCTCCCACGAACTATACGTAAGCTAGAAGGTAAAAGTGATATTTAAAGTATATACGGGTATATCGTTGGAAAAATATATATATTCCGAATTATTTTTTTGATCGATAACCAAAGAACGCCGCTCCCCTATAATAGGACCCATACACGTTTTTTCCCCGAAATCAAGTTACAATTCATTGTAATTAAATATTTATTCCCAACTAAATTTCCCCGTCAAGATAGTCCCTGAGTTGTAAGCCGTCATACGACGTACTCGATTGCATTTTTTCCTCCAGCCATGAACGTTTTTGTGGCCTCGAATAGCATTGATGGAGTTCGTAGAGACAAGGAAATATTTTTATTCACCCAGAAAAGCAGAAGAAAGAAGACCCGCCAAAGAATACGCAGATTTGCGCAAATTGCAAAGCTACTCGAAAGGTGTGGAACACAGAGGACAGCCGAAAATCAACATACTGTAAATTCTTTGGCCGTCGGATTAGCAAAAAAATGGGAACCGTGCTATCGACACGTTCCTTTGGGCGAGCTTTTGCCCCTAAAAATTGCGAAACTGCAGTTTCTCTTCTCAGAATGAGTTGGACTTTTCTCCAAGAGTTATTATCCAAAAGTAGTGGAAGAGCGCTGTTTCCTGCTTCTCCAAGTCCCCAGTTAGTTGTTGCAGGAAATCACCGCCGGTCCTTTTGCGATCCAACTGAGTAAAAAAACGACTACAATCCCGGTTGGATCGGAAACAAAACGTTTTATTTCGATCCGATCCCTGATCGTCATCGTATTTGACCCAGCTGGGGCACCTGGAGAAGCGCGAAAACAGCTCTTTTAGGTAGGTTTTGGAGGAAAGTCAAACTCTCTTTGGGACGAGAAACAGCAGTTTCGCACTTTTTCTGGTCAAAAGCTCGTGCGAACGTGACGATAGCACCATTTATTTCCAGCTGACTGCAAATCCGACTGCTCAAGAACCGGCGTTTCTCCGCTACCGAACCACAAACACAAGGGGAGCGAAATATAAGCTTTGATTAAAAGTTAGGAATATATATTCAAGGTCCCCCTCGGGGAGGTGCCAAGGGGAGTGGCGCAAAAACAAAATATTAGTGGTATGATACGAAAAATACCTGTACACCTGTCTGTTTGGAACTATCAATAACTGCATCCACCCATCATTACAAGAACGGTGGGAATGAGGAGCGTGACAGACACGCCTTCAAGTGGTCAAACTCCTATCTGCATCAAGCTACTGCGTTGGCGGTTAGTTCTTGTCAAGCATTTTTTTGGAATGTTCCCGTCCTCTTACACAGCGTGTTGTGGTGAATATTGCGTGGATGTAGTCCAAAGTGATGGCCATCGTAAAAGTATATACCAGGTACCAGGTATCACCTACGACGAAGCTCGGCCAACATGACACAAAAAATGAACCAATGATTCAAGAAGAAAAAAAGCACGGTACATTTAGCAGGTCAAAGCAAGCAGTATCATAACAGCAGTACATGTCTGGTATTGTAGCTGCTGTAAAAAAAAGTACATTGTGCAAGCATTGCACTGCTACTATCGTGAAAAAAAAGGTACTGCCATAGTTTACCAGTGTTGGTTTGTGCTCAGCAGTACCAGGTCAAAGTAACAGCACTACTGTGAGAGACAGCGCAAGCGCGCACCAACATCACACACACAGAGACCACTACACCACCACGACCATCATCCACCACGAGCAGCAAGCTTCTGGTGCTCCTGTTGCTCGACTGGTGGCGGTGGTGTTTGCGGTGGTCGTGGTGGTCGTGGTCGTGGTCGTGGTGGTGTGGTGTTGGTACCCTCTACGCTACAGTATGTGTAGAAATATTCGCTTTAGCGAGAATAACACAAGAAGAAACGAACGAGGAGTCATGGCATTGCACAGGATGTTGTCAGTCATTCATGTATATCACTGGACAAAAAGTTGTCACTCACCGATCTACGTCCTGCTGCAGTCGCTCGTCCATGGTGAGAGATGTGTATGCCGGCCGAACAATCGAAAGCACAAGCCACGAACAGGCGGCGAGCGCTCGAACACGCATAGCACTCGGCTTATTGCCAGACTGGGCATCTTCGATATAGCTACTAATGGTGGTGGTGGTGGTGGTGATGGTCTGCGTGTGTGTGACTTCGTGCTCGAGAGAGCACGGAGAGTTTAGTCAAAGCTCCCAGTCTCTTTTTTCGGTGACAATTATTTGGCAACCTATTATGACAGTAACTATTTCCCAGTGACAATCCACTGGGTAACCAAATATGACAGTCACTACCGCCTAGCTCTCCGACGTCGGCACGGCTTTCGACACGAGCAGCACAGGACGGTGCGCAAAATAGCGGGCGTCTATCAGTCCCGAGCGTGTCTGAATCGGTTCAGTGTACGCGTCGCACCCCGAAAAAAGAAAAGCGAACAGACGAAGTGCAGACGAAGTGCAGACAAACCTCAATATTAAGGATTTGTTAAAGATAGCCACGCTCTGGCAGCTTTCAGACCAGTGTTTTGGCCGATCGCGGGTATACCCAGACGAGCATACACACGACCCAATAGGAAGAGCATCCATTGATGCTCGAAGGGCTCCGCCCTCCTCGCATCAACAGCTCCTCATTAGAACGTGAAGAACACAGAGTACCTTGTACAGGTATACTACTGCATCGACAACAACAACATTACTGCTGCTATAAAATATATCATACTTGGTACTTGGTATGATATGATACGACAGCAGGAGACACGCGTACTGACAAAGGAACGTGTAGAGAAAATAGCTTACAGATTCAACTGCAGACATATGCTGCAATAGTAGCATACTGCTTGCTGCTGCTGTAAAATGCCAAGTGATATGATACGATAGCTGTAGAACACACGCGTACTGCGACAAAGGAAGGTGTTCTACTACTGCTGCCCTTTGGGCTGGCTCTAACGGATACCAGGGTATCAATGTGTCCAGCCGGGCTTCATGTGTCCGAGCACATACTGTTTTACCAAAGAGTGCTCGTGCGAAAAGGATTGTTGGCGAAAATACGAAAAATTATCAAACATATAATTCGAAGCATATTCCATCCGTTTTCTACGCGGCCTCGGTAAGGCATGCTGCGAGGCATGCCCTAATAGACATATAGCGAGTGGGGTAGGTATTTTAGGCGGGTGTAAGGCCGGACTCATCCTCAAGGAGTGATACCTTCTTGCTTCTGTGTGTTAGGCTAAAAGTCGACGAGGCGGCCATGGAAAACGGCTCCAGGACGGCACAAAGAGACAGACGCATGACCGGCGCGGGCACCATCCCGAGAGAAGCAATCGTCGCTTTTCTTGTGGTTGGTGGTCAAGTTTTTCACAAGGCAGTATTTGTTACTAACTTCACTGGTGGTTGTAGTGTTGGCAGGTTGTATACGCTACATGGGGAATGACCCCTGCAGTTATCAGGGACGTGATACTGTAAAGGCGTGCTGCACCTATTATTTTTGTGTCAGCCAGTCCGAGAAGAGACGACCAGCCGCGATTCGTGTGGCGTTCGGCGGAAGCACAATTTACGGCTGAACTCCGCGTAGTATCGGGTCCGCCTACGGTGGGCGGAAAAACACGGCGGGAACATTCCCGATGAATACCCTTGTTTTTTCCAACTGCTTGTCACATGGCCTGCGGGCGGGAGAGGGGGCAAGACAGCAGTTGTTTCTTCTATTGTTGTTTTTCTTGCATACGTGGCAACTAGTATCTCTGTAGCGTAGCTTTGTGACCACAGAACTTGCATCTTTTTTAGTTTCTAAGAATCAGCACGGACATTGGTTGTGCTGGATGTCGACGGGTAGAAAGAACGGTTTAATGTGAAGCACACAAACATATTCAAGATAATATTGATACGACGTATATACGTACAGGAATGTCCGGCAAGGTCAAATGATCCGTGGACACTACGTTCGTCCGTAATGATGAATGATTATTTATTTAGTTATCATCGTTTTTGACAGGATCCGCGCCCTCCACTGACGTCGGTATGCGTACGTACAAGGTCCCATTTATTTTTTCTCTTTCTTTCATCATCACTTTCTCTTTCCAGCCTCGCTTGTAGAAGGTTTCACCCTCGACGACCTTCTGGACAAGCCCTTCTCCCCCCCGGCACGTGCCTTTATTTTTCATCGCGCATAGGGTGCAGCATTCCCACTGCTCGTCGATTTTCATTGAATGTAGTTAACTCACGCTCTCGCGCTTCCCGCTAGTCAATTTCTTACAATGCAAGAAAAAACCCATGAGCATGCACTCGGTGAGACTTGAACTCACGAAATTGATCTTGATAGGCGCGCGGACTACCTACCAAGCCACCGGGGACGCCATCGCGATCTATTATATCGTAGATGACAGGAGAAATTGTATTCAAGCTGACTCATCCAAACCGTGTTGATAAGCGCGCGAACCACCTACCAAGCCACCGGGGACGCCATTGCAATCTAGTATATCATAGCTGATAGAAGAAATTATATTTGGGTTGACTTATCCATACCGTGTAAGTTTATGTGTTTGTGTTTTTTACGGTAGACCGTAATTTCCACCTGTGCCGATCACAACCAGACAGAGTGTCCGTGCCGATTCTTCAATGTAGAAGAGATACAAAAAGTCCTGTTAATGTTGTCGCAAAGCTTTGCCACAGAGATACTACGTTGTCACGTACCAAGTATACAGCAAGTGCAGTGGGCGATACAAAAACCATGTAATCATACTGGATACGATAGGCACGACAGGCACATTGTATGAAAACAATAAACGAAAGGGAACAGAGAAAAACCGAAACGAAGAAGACTTACGATGCCCATATCGAAAGAGCAAAAAAAAGGAGAAAAGGAAAACACCACCACTTGTAAACTGTGTAAAGCTACAAGTAAGGACCAAGGAAATATAATATGCAAACCGGAGGGCAAAGCGCTCTCCAGGTGAGGGCAGGAGTTTGTGCCTCGAGTAGAATAGCCAGGTTCTCCATGCTAGTCCGCCTGGTACCTTGCCACGGTGTCCGCCGTTTCCGTTATATGTTCGTCAACTATGCCCGGCCCCTCATCGTCAGACAACATAAGCCAAGCAAATCAGGCTCGCCATCCACCCAAGCCTCACGACTCCTTCCATAAGGCTAATCAATCAAAGGAAGGAGGAGGAAGACATGGGATTAAAACCACATGGAATCAGCGCAAGAAAGAAAAAGCACAAAACAAGACAAAGAAAGGCCACGTTTGAACCAGCTGCACCAGTTGGTGGCACGAGTAGAATAGGCACTTGTACTTCCTAATCTTCCTGGTGCCTTGCCACCCTGTCTACCGTCCACTTCCCACTTTCATTCTCTGCAGTTTCCCTTCTACTCCTCCTCCCCCCCCATTCCCTTGGTTGGGATTTCTGTCACTCCTCCTGTTGTCCCCCCTCATCCCATTCCCTTGCACACCATCCACGGTGGATGCGCGGCGCTACCTACTCAGCTCAGCCTCAGTCTCGTGCCACCTCACCATGATTCGTTTGAATGCTTGAAGGGTCCCCCGGTGCCACCTTCCCCGCCATTAGTTTCTGCAGTGAACCTCAGCGCGATCTTAACTCAAAACACCAAGGGGGCAAGCTCCGTTGACCCTTCGGTGGCTCGGAACTCCTTAAGGTCTTCGACTATGCACCTATGCCAAGTCTTGAACTGTCCGCCAGGTCTTGGGTGTACCCCACAAGCAACCGTCCCGAACATTACCCGAGTGAGTAATCGCTCCCTGCGTTGCCGTGCTACGCCACCCGCAAATGAGAGCAGCCGTTCACGAGGGGTCGTTTCGATGCTCTCGCAAAGTGTCATCTTGAGGGCCTTCGCGTACGGTATAGCCAGTACGAAGTCGGCGCTGGAAACCAATGACTTGCAACAGGACTTCGGTGGTGAGCCGTTCGAAGCTTGGCAAATTGTCCCGTTCTGGGGGTCCACGTCACACACCCGTTCAGCAGGGTCTCTACCACCTCGGCTTTCAGCGTTCGGACGTTGAGGCTAAAAGAAGCGGTCGGTCTATCATACAAGTCCGGGCCGAGCCGTCTAAGGCATGCTCGCATGAGCTGGATTCGTCGGTCGATTTCGAGCGAGAGGTCAGCGCTTTCATGGATAATGCCGCCTAGGGATACGTAGTGGGCTGTCTGCGTATACCTGTGGCCTGCTGCTTCGATGACGAGCGGTGGTGCGAAACTTGTCTGCTCTGGTGTTTGTAGAAGCATTGTCTCGACACCGCGAGGTCTGCTGCTTCGAAGACAGTCACGAGGACTTTCATCGTTTCGCGAGCCCGTCAGCCGACTCCGAGACGTACAACATGTCTCATACAGCCCTTCGCACGCACGCCAATGACTTCTGCTCCTCCGTTCGAACTACTCCAGCATTGCTGAGTTGAATCATATCCCTCACGATGGCTTCGTCTTGGCTGAAGCGTGCTAGTACGACGTGTAACGCAGCGGCAAAGAATACATTGAGCAGTAGTAACAGTGATGGCACACAGCCTTGCCGCAGCCCCTGCGTGACATCAGACCATTCCGAGTGCTCGCCGTCATCCGTACGCACGCGAGCCCGCATGCCATCGTGGAAATTACGGATAATTCTCAGCATCTTGGTTTGTACGCCAAAGCGTGTGAGTATAACAGTACTCGGTCAACAGAGTTGTACGTCTTCTGCAGGTCGATGAAGCACACGTACAGAGGGATTTTCTCCTATCGTCCGAGTTTTTGTAACCGGCGCACGACGAACAACATATCAATCGTTGATCGTGCGCGGTGGAAGCCGCACTGTTCCTCAGGGAGTAGAATTTCTCGGTCTCGCAGTAGTTGCTGAGGCGGGATGCGACGATTTTCAACAAAACTTTGCCTTCGTGGGCAACAAGCATTTTCCCTCTCTAGTTGTTGCATCTAGTTGCTGCATTCGGTTTGGTCCTTCGTTTTGTGAAGGACCTTGATGATCGTGTATATCCATTTATGGGGAATTTCCCCTATTACTCAAACATTGACAGGGATGTTGCGAAAGCACTGGGCGAATGCGGGGTGGTCGATTCTTAGGGGTTCGGCCGGGAGACCTTTTGACCCGACAGCTTTCCAAATTGGAGGCGTTTTACGATAGAGGCTCACCCTATGTTTTCTGAAGCTCCTCTCTTTAGGAGCTTCATGCCTCACCCGAAAACAAAGTTCAGCAAAAATCTAATTGCTTCCCCATGAACAAACAATCCCGTGGCACGAGTATTCAAAGACGTCATTTTTCGAAACACAATTTGGCATTCCGGCGATTTTTGGTCAAGAAGCACCGTCATTCGGAAAACAGAAACGGGGAAATGTGCTACCTCTATCGTAAAGCGCGTCTTTAGCATCCCATTAAGTGCTTCCGTCGTTTCGTCCATGGATGGTTCATCCCGAGCGACGGTTTAAGCGGTCACGGTGACAAGAAGTCGATGATAGTGGGATCGAGTTCAAGCGATGCCGTGTCCAAGAGTTTACGATAACCCCCCCCCCATCGTTCACGGATTCGCACCTTATCCCGCAACGGCGTGACATCCTCGTCCCTAATAAACTGTTCGCTCCTCGCTTTAATCCCTTTCAATCCTACCGTACTTTTAAGGTGTTTTTCAAAGTCTCTCTGGTCGGGAGTAGACCTCCCAAAGCAGAGTTGCTAGGGGGCATGTGGGAAACATGCGCGGTCCAGGGTGTAGAACCGAGTTTTCCACTCTCAAACCTAGTATTTCGGTGTCAGTCGAGGCATGTCGAGACAAGCGCTAGGGAGCAACTCGTGCTCCGGGTCTGACGCCGCTTGTCCTCGCCACCAGGCATGGAAGCAAAAGAAGAGATGGTACTGTCTGTTGTTCTTGTTCTTGTCGTTGTAGAGGTTTCATTTATGTACTGAGGTCAAGCAGCCTCTCATCCCTCTTCCCCGTGGCCCTGGAAAATCATCCGAAATTATTGTTCAACAACCCATCCGGGTAAACATGAAACCCACCGCATGCTCCCTTCGGACAATTTGCAGCCACATAAATAAAGCGAACCAATCATTCAGAATACACCAGACAATTGCGCGAATGTGAACAACTGCTAGGTCTCACGAAGTTGTCCGTCTAGGGGCGAAAGTGCTGTCTCCTGGCATATTTGACATAAAGTGCAACAACGCCGCATTTCGACAATCAGACATCAAGCAGTCAGTGGTGTTGCACAAGTGTTTTTTTTTGTACGGGGGGATTACAATCCGAAAGTGTGTCTCGTCTTGTCTCGGCGTGATATCAATTGTCGTGTCCGTGCCAGGTATTTGTTGGTTGAGTTGGGCTGGCCATCACCAGCTTTTCAGCTGATTACGTGCTTTCTCAGTGCTCGCCCGAGTAGTATCATTTTTCCCAGGGCTCACTCCGGTATGCCGTCGGTTGGTACCGTTTACCGCGGTATCTAGCCACTTCGGTATTGCACGGGGATTATTGGATGGTAACTGACCACCTTTGTACTCCTTGGTGCAGGAACCGGTCATCACGGTAATGCATATAATTGTTTGGATGGTAACTGGTCACCTTGGTACTCATCGGTACAGGAACAACCTGCCACGGTAAGACACGATAAAATTGATTCGTGCCGAGCAGGCGGTTCCGCGAGGATGGTCGAGAAGCTTCAAGGCTAGCAATGGGGGGCGGCAGAAACAATGACCTTGGAGCTCCCACCGTGACGGAACAAACGAAGCCTCGTGCATTCAAAGCACAGGGTGAGGGATGTGCTGATCAAGGCGAAGCAAGCGCGAGAGGCTGCCAGCGGATCGGCAGCGGTGAGGGTGAACTTGTGGCTTGTGGGCCGTCGAGGCAGTTCGTGGAGTGGTTTCGGTGTTTCCACGACTGTAGGGGATATGGGTGTGCGTTGCATACCTGGAAAAGTATGCGGCACCTACGCGAGTGACAACACTGCACTTTTTCGACTTCTCTTCGAAGGAGAGTAATCCGAACTTTGAACCCCTCATTGAAAGAGGAGGGCTCTCTCTGCAGGTCCAAGCCAAGCTCGTGGTGCCTACTTCACGGATAGGGAGACAACGACAACAACATCAACAACAGCAGCAACAGCAGCAACAGCAAACAAAACAAATACAACCCTCAAGAAAACAACCATTTCATTTTTGGAGGCCACGAGCCTCATGTTCATTAGGCGTATTTTTTTAATGGATTCCATGGACAGGACACCGCTTGCGGGGCGCGTTTTCACATGGTTCTGTGATTTACCTACTTTTGACCCAAATGGATCAGGTATATATACCTGGTACACTTGATTTTGGCCACAGCCCGTTAAAACAACTATGCAGTTTGTTTAGCGTCAAAAAAAGTATAATCGCTACAAAAATATTTAGTCGCAAAGAGACTGAATTGAACCCTGACGTTAGTTCATCGAAATTGACCGCCACACCCAATGAATTAGATGGCCATATCAGTTCAAGGCGTCTGCGGTAATTCATTTGACCTTACTGCAAGGGCATTTGGGAGCTATACATGAGCGCGGTATAAGGTTGGGTGATATCGAGAAACCACAGGAATGCCGATATTTGCACGGAATTTGTTTTGACGGGAATGAAATAAAATGATTTCCTCGGTTCGTTGGGAATAGGAGGACGTGGGTTGCCTGGTAACCGTTCAGATAGGAACCGTAATAATTACGATCTATCATCGGCAACGTTTTTTCTACCAATCGCCGTGGTTTTCCCTCGGTAAAATTACCAAAGTAAGCCCTCATTTTTCGACTTTTGAGCTGACAGATTGACCCGTGCTTCATGATGGCTTTCATAGCCATTAAGGAGCAATGATCGCGCCTCTTGATTGTTTGTTTTTGAAGCACATACTACAAATAATAACACGAAGAAGCTTGTCCATTTTTTTGCTCTCATTTGGCCTCGATCGACGAAACAAATCCACCGCGAAGGGGCGAAGTAGTTACTTCCCCGCTGGCAAGACTAAAAGGATCACGTGTCAATCTTTCAGCTTGAAACTCGAAAACATTGAGAGTCTTTCGCCCTTTTCATGATGTTTTGCGATTCTCCCCGAAATGAGGAAAGGCCGATGAAGCATCGCAGGCAAATGTTATCCCGCGTCCTAAATAAATAGCGAAAAAAACGCTTTCCTCGGGAAAAAGTGAATAGACTCTACAACTACTAGTAGGGTAGAGGAGGCGTTCTACAAAAAAAAAATAGAGGTCCGCCCTGATTTTTCTGAGGCTCCTCAATTAAGGGACTCCATACCTCACCCGAACAATGACGTCAGCAAAACTGAAATTGCTTCCTGATGAATAATCCCTCTCGTGATCCAAGTATACGAAAACGCCATTTTTTTCGAAACAAGATAGGCCTAGCGACGATTGATTGCGGGTTACGGAACCCCGTCGTTCAGAAACAAATTGAGCAAAATGAGCTATCTTTATTTTAGAACGCGTCGTCAGTCAATAGTCTGCAAACGACAAACGACGTGCGTGCGTGCGTGCCCAATCAGCAAACAACATACAGTACCTGGTAGACGTGCATGACTGCGTTGATGGGCTGATCAACACATAATACGCTCATTCATCAGCTCCATCAAGCCGATTCGTCGCCGTTCACGAGATATTATCTTTTAGCGAGTTGAAGGAGTGAAATTGACCAGCCCAGCTCGCACGTGCAATAAGGACGTTGTTTTTCATCTTGGCGAGAGGCCCACCGTCGACGAGTTCGATCACTTCGCTTGCCGATGCTCTCCTTCCTATAGACAGATTCTAAAGGAACTTGTGTGCAGTAGCTGGGGGGTGTAGCGGTACGCACGAGAAAAAGAGGGGGCATTCTGCGGTGGAACGCAGGCTACAACCCTGCAACCAGTCGTGGTGACCCAGGCACCCCCGAGACGCAACCTGCCCAACGAACGGTAAGTCTGGTAGTTGATGCTCGAAAACGACTCTCGACTGCTCATACTTTAGTGGGCGGCTATTTACAAGCTTCGACGTACGTCGTATTTCGTATAGGCGGCTCATTTCCCGGTGGGATCAGGGTGTCAACCTGGAGCAGGTCGTTTGGAAGCAGGGTTCTTTTGTCAAGCGTGTGTTATATAGTATACGCGTACCGGTACTTGATATCCGCGTTTGCCTGACGTACACGCCATGTTCGTACAGTAATAAATAGTATTTCAGTGGGAGGGTTGCCAACCACGTACGTTCGAAAAAATGGGCGACACCAGACACACACTGCTGTGTACGAGATGACTGTAAAAAGGCCTAATCGTAACCCTGAGCCTACGAGAGCAACCCTAATACTGATGATCCTGAGCCAATCAGAGCAACCCCAATACTGACCCTGAGCCAACCAGAGCAACCCTAATACTGACCCCAAGATATTAGAGCAACCCTATGTTCAACCCTATACTTCCGACCCTAAGACAATCAGACCGAATCTCGAACAATCTGCAACCTCTATATAAACTGGTTAGTGGAGCCCGTCGTCCCGGTGGTCCAGTTGTTGTTGCCCTTCCCGTTATCATAAATCTACAGCAAGCCGCGGCAGTTCGTCGTCGCTGCACTGCTGTGCGGGACAGGCTCCAAACGTATACACGTATGTATGTATGTATGTTTGTACAATCATCTACCTGGTACAAATAAATACGAAACACACTACAAGAGGCAGTATTCGTCACGAGACGCAGGTCTCGCTTGCCAGACAAATTACTGGCTGCTGGCCAGCCAGGCTGGCTGTAAATAAACGTGTATGTATCGTCCATACCCTTCCCCAATGTATTTCAGCAGCAGTAGCGTTCATATTCATAACTGAGAGGGCTGATGGCCCTGCTTTAGAGAGGACAAGAAGCGAAATACATATAAAAACGAAGTACGAAAACGATCAGACTTTCGCTTTTCGTCAAGAACAGCAGGTTGAGCTTGGGATACGTTTTACGACAAAGAAAACATCGAAACAAAAAGATGGAGCCGAGTCGAATTTGTACGAGGGACAATTTTTTATAGGGACTCGACCGCTACGGCGCTCGACAGCCACGGGTGGTTTGTGTATCGGCTATCGCTGTTCGATGGCAAACGTTTGGTTGATGAGTGGAACTCATGTCGGAAAATTTACCGATACAGCCACCTGCTGATCTCCCTCGGTTTCTTGCCAGGGGTTGATGAATCCCCACTTACATAGGCTCGCACCGTCAGCAGACAAGCCGTGCGGCAGCCACATACACTTCCTCTCGGCCATCGTGCGCTTGCCAACCGGTCGTAGACATGTTCTCGGAATCTTATTATCCCAACGCTTCGAGCTTGTCCTTTGTTCCTTTCGACCCTAGGTGAGCCATACTACTAGTAGTCTACCAGGTATGTATATATATTTGGTGCCCATTGCGCTTTGTTCCAAGTCCTCCGGGACTTGATGAAACGAAATGTGAGAACGGAGGTATCGTGATGTCCATTTTTTTTTTCTTCTTCAGTTTGACCAACAAAACTCACGTGCTCTTTGGTTAGTTATTATGCTATTCGTTTTATTTTGTTCGTACCGTATTTTGTTCCTTTTTTCTCTTCGGTAGGACCGGCCCTGATGAGAAAAATAAGGTACTGCTGTACAACCATTTTCTTCGCGTCCGCAAGGAAAAGAGAAGCCAATGCTGAGCGCGAGCATGAGAAACATGTTTCCATACTATTAATACTACTGGGTTCAAGTATACCTTTGGAAAACATCGCAACAAGAACCGAATCTCCAAGACCGGCCGAAATCAAGTCGCTTTCGGCGAAAAGTAATTTTCTCACCACGCAATTTCGTTCGACAGACGATTTCCAAACACACACACCCACTGCAGCATGCTACGTGTTCGAATCCTATGGAGCGTCTCCCATACCAGGCCCTCGATTGGAAAAACTCACACACCTAATCTATGTACATTGTAAGTAACTAAACGACCTTCAAGATCGGCAACAGGTTTGTCCAAGATCCCAATCCTAATGTCGATTTTCTAAACTCGACAAAAATAATACGTAGTACTTCGAAGTACACACACCGTGCCCGTACCTATGGACTGTTGGTGATGTATTGCGATGGAAAACTTGATTTGTTAGCTAATAAGGAAGACATGCTTCGAATTATTAATGGATTTTATAACTCGAGAGAAACGAAGCCGATAAATAAATGTTCACGCGTTTAACTTTTTTAATTCATGAAATATTTCAAGTCTGAACTATCTAAGTCTTCAACTTTTTTGTTTTCTTTTTTATCCTCCGTCCAGCAGATTGGTAAAAATAAAGCTCGAGCTCACCACACTCCCACGTCCAAATTTCGTGCGCCGTGTGTCAATGCAGCGACCGAACGCACGTACTCTCTAGATGAAACCGAACAAGCACAGCCGAATGCACATCGAAAAATAATCGTTTGAAGCGAAAAACAATGAATCTGCGGTGACTAGTTGTTTTTTCCTGTACCATCGGCTGTGCGAGTTCGCTATGCCCTCTAGAGTACGTGCGTGCGGTTGCCGTTGAAGAGTAAACAGTTTTCGAGCCTATCAGACTTGAGGTTTTTCACGAACCAAAGAAGCTACCTCGTGCGCGCTCGATAATTTGTTTTCTCAACTGATTTCCTTTTTATCTACTACTGCTGCTGTAGTGTTTTCGGTAAAAAAAGCTAGTATCGCGCACCTAGGTATTTGTATGCATTGTAGACTAAATACTGCAATAATAATAATGGTTTGTTTACAGAAAAGACATTTATTTGAACTTGTCTTTGATAAGCTAGATCGTCGGGGTTTTCGGGTGGTATTATATCGACTCAGAGGAATAAGATGTTTTTGAACCGATTAAGTTCTTGAAATTCGAAGGGCGGTGTGTGTACAGCCGGGAGGCGGTTGTGCGTGTTGTGTGCAGGACCTAGGTGTAGTGTTATTACTAATAGTAGGTTTTGAACCGACTACAGTTGTTTAAATATCGCGGACAGAGGTCCCGCAATTAGTTACGGCATTTGAGTGCTGGGGACATTGTTGGAGATTTCACCTGAACACCACGTACTTGGTATGGTTTAATGAAAAAAAAGCACGTCAGAGTCTGTGACTTCAACCGATCGGCAGATCGGTCGATACTCAACTTTGCAAAGGTGCGTGAACTGTTCGTGCGTTTCCCATCATTTCCCCCGCGACTAACAACTTCTGCTCGGTGACTCCCCTGGATGCTCCCAGGGTTGGCGAGACGATAATACTCAGAGCAGGGTTGACTTCCAATTGATGCGGGCCAGTGCCACTTCGTGCACTGAAACAGCAGATCGACACGTACGTGAGTGCCGGGGGGGGTACACAAGACAATCGAACGTTGGTTGATAGCAGTAACAGGCACACCCAGACACTGAAAAATGTATGAAATACGCCCTGTGAATGTCGTAGCAGACCTTGACCTACCAGTACATTACGTGTGTGTTGGTGAGTCTCGCTATCATACGATCGTACGTGTATAGAGGTTTGCGTTGAACTTGAGTTCTTGGATTCTTCACATGTAAGTCCAACGTGAAATTATAAGTCCCAAACCTTGAGATTTTTCGATTCTTGATGAGCAGTGTTCAATTAGGTAAGACTACTATCAATACTTGTAGCACTTACATGTTGAATGCATTTTTTATCTTATTTTTCTTATTTTGCTGTTTCGATTTGTCTTCTTAATTTTGCTTCTTCTTTGTTTCTTTTCGTTTCTCTATTTTATATAACGTGTATGTCGTGCCTGTCCTTTCCAGTATGATGCCATGGCATGGTATTATTGCCCACTGCTGTGCTCACTGGATGCGTGGCAACATAGTATCTCTGTGGCGTAGCTTTGTGACCACACAACTTGTATTTCTTCTATGAATAGGATTGAAGAAGCGGCATGGACGCTGGTCGTGCTGGATGTCGATGGGTAGAAAGAACGGTTGAATGTGAAAAACACACACACATACCAACAAACAACAGTAGAACGGCTTGACACCATTATCATGACAGTGTGTTGCTTTCTGTCGGGCTGATTGTTGTTGTTTCTGTATCTGCATAGTGTCCGACGGGAATATGCGTGTGCTCACAGATCAAGCCATACTGCTGAACACCGCAATGGCAATCAACAGCAGTGACTGTGTTTCATGTCCCGGTCGGATCGCACAAGTATACCAGGTATATAATACCAATACAAGTTTTCCCTTCGGAGTGGCCTGAGCGTAGCGTGTAAGAAGACTCTTGCCGAAGTACGTATTCGGTTGCTAATGGGTAGGTTTGAGCTAATCCATCAAGTAATTACAGTGATGTGCTGCAATTAGGGCAATAGCTCTTATGTACCTGCTAACAACCATATTATGTATTCGCATAAGGAAAATAGGAGTGCGATATGCAGATGAGGGTGACGCAAGAGAGCACTTCTAATGAACCGAAAAAGCAGGTAGTATTCATGTCGTACAGTTGTTCTGAGACGTGAAGGCGTCATGATCGTGATACGCAACTACGACAGTAAGCACTCCTTCAACGAACCGGAGCAACCGGAGACACACGTCCTACGTCACTTTACGGTTCTACAGCGAACGGAAACCTTTGGCGAACGTCAAACCCAACTACGACAGTAATTCCTCATGGAAAACGTCTTTAACAAAGCGTAGCAGTGGGCCCAGGGCCGGCGTGAAACGGGAAAAAAAACTCGAAGCGACGGGAGCAGTGGTAGAATCTTCCTCGCAAGCGCGGGTGACACTTCAAAAGAACGGAAGTAACACCCGGAAAAACACTCAAGGTAGATGCGAAAACAGGATCCTTCGCGAAAAAGCTATGGACCACAGCACTCAAAGAGGATGCAGCAAAATCAGTCAGACATTAGCACACGCCAAGGCGCCAGCTTGATGAAGGCGATTCAACACCCGACACTCTTCCTGGGTGGAGGAAACCCCACGAAAGAACAATGAAGCAGTCCGCTCCCCACGCTTGAACTGAAAGCACCCGCTGGCAGACGTGCAAGTACACACACAACGGATGTCCGCTCGAGATATTGAAACATTATGGACGCAGGCGCACGCCGCTACGAAACACCCACGAGCACCTCTTATTCAATACCCCAGGCGCAGACGAGAGTCAGATCAACTGTGTAGGGTACTCTACCGGAAGACCACCATAGACGCGAGAACAGACTTTTAAAGTACAAAGATCTACTCCGAGTCCGGACCGAGCAAATCGACCGGCACAGCCTTGCGTATGGTGGCGCTTATCTCCAGTTCCACCCGAGCCCTTGCGCCGAACTTCGCGTGGCGTTCGTCCTGAACTTGCTCGACCTGGGCGATGAAAAGCTTCCTGAGGCGCTTGGAGCACGAGAAGTGCAGGGGGGTCTTGCACAGGCCGATCAAGATATCGTTGTCCGTGATGGTTTCTCTGCAGTAGACGTGATCCTTCCCGACCCGCAAAAAACGATTATAGACAACAAACCGACGACGCAGAAAAGACACGTAAAACGTATTCAATACCAGATACAAAGATTTCAGTTGGTAGGAGTTCGGTTGGCGAGGACTTGAAAAACACTTTGAAGTTCGCGTTGGCACGCGCTGTAGAGACAGGAAGCATGGAAGGTAAACATAAATGGGATGCGATGAATAACGTTGGAGAACACTCACGTCGTTTTTCGCGGCAGAGACGGTAACGGCAGGGTTGGAGGGGCAGCCTGAGACGACGTCCTTATTCTAAAACAAAAACGGGAAAGACCGAAAGTATCCAGAGAACAGCCCTCATTAAGATCGCGACCCTAAGACAGTTCCAAACATGGGCTTTGACGTGCGCTGTACAAGGATGAAAAATGCAAGGTAAATAGGAATGTGAGGGAAGGAACACAGCGACAACAACGGCAATGGCGGCGGCAGTACTGACATCATATAAAAATAGGTGCAGCAGACTTCGAAGTACAAGCAAAAACACAAAAAGTATACGAAAAGAGCAGCAACAGCATGATATAATGGAAGCGTGTTACTAGAAGGGTACTCAACGCATGTCTGTCATTATGTCTAAACAACAACAGGAGCGGCGGTAGGGAGCTGTCTCGGTGTGGAAAAGAACGCAGGATGTAAACAACAACGGCACCTGTTCGGAAAAAAGCAAAAGCTTATTCATGTAGTGCAAAAAAACAACAACGGCAGCAGCAGAAACATCGTGAGATTCTCATGTTTTTTATCTGCAGTATAGTGCTGAGAGTCGACGACGTGCGGGAACAGCAACAACGACAACGGCAGCACAACAGCATAAATAACAGCAGCAGCAGTGGCGGTAGACACTGACTCAAAGCTGCCTACAACAGCAAAAACGCTTACAACGACTACATAAACAACAAAATCGGCATCAGGGACGATAGGCGCGCGGGGTTACAGCAGCAAAGCAGCAGCAGTAGCAGCAGCAACGGGCTGCGCCACCAAAAGTCGTGTTTTCGCGTGCGGGAACAGCAACAACGACATAAATAACTACACAGCAGCGGCGGTAGACACCAACTACAGCAACAACGCGAACGAGGAACACATACACAACTAAAGCAGCATCAGGGGCGGTACACGCGCGGAGGTTACAGTAGCAGGGGACGAAGCAGCAGTAGCAGCAGCAGCGGGGTGCGCCACCAGTTGTGTTCTCGTATTTACAAACATAAATTTCAATTGCAGTAAGTGTGGAAAAAACTCAGCAACAGTAGCCGCGGCGGTAGACAAAGAGAGCAGACAAAGAGAGCAGACAAAGGGAGCAGACAGCAATAGCGGCAGCAGAGAAGCACAGAACACAACTCCCCGCCAGTTTTTTTCTCGAGCGTTAAAGACACAGTGCCGACGTCGATACGTCTGGCGCAGAGTTTGCAGTGTTTGGGCCACATCAAGATAACCCTCCTGTCGGGGCAGGTGTCGCGCTCGCAGGTCGAAAAATCGACCTTGCCTCCAAAGTTCTGTCTCCACAGCCGGCAGATGAAGCGGTTGCACTTTACAGCGGAATTGGGCACTGACTTCGACGGGGGGATTCTCTTCAAATCGACTTCCAAGGTCCGCCATAGGGCAAGGCAGAGGAGTCTATGGGGAGTTTTCGTAGGTGTTTCTAAGGCAGCACTTCTAGCTACAGTAGGCACTGTTACAGGTACCGTCCAGTCTGTAGAATCAGTACCACCAAGAGTAGGCGGTGCCGTGTTCCGGGCAGGAGCAACAGTACTACTATAATAGCAGGAGGGGCACCAGCAGAAGCAGCTCCAGCAAAAGCATCATTAGCAGAAGCAACACGAGTAGTAGTAGGAGGCCCTGCGGTATACGAAGACGCAGCACCAGCGTGACGCGCGTCGTAAGCTGTCTGCATGACATTGTGTCCACGCACGCAAAAAATCCAATGACGCACGTCATATGTCGTCTCGTAGCCGGTCTCTTCAC